>BMAF01000215.1:0-17020 GCA_014132575.2 Gasterosteus nipponicus
ATGCAGAAATGGTACCACAGGATGAATTGCGTTGTGGAGAAGATAACCTGTTCTATATACCTCATCATGGAGTATATCACCCACGGAAGGGCAAGTTGCGAGTTGTCTTCGACTGTGGAGCTAAGTTTAAAGGAACTTCTTTGAACGAACAACTTCTGCAGGGTCCGAACCTTACTAGGAGTGTTTCTACGATTCAGACAAGAACCAGTTGCTTTTATGTCTGATGTGAAGTCTATGTTCTAAAAAGTTAGAGTGGCCGACGAAGACAAAGACTTTCTAAGGTTCCTGTGGTGGCCTAATGGAGATCTGCACAAGCAAGTTGAAGAATATAGAATGACTGTACATCTCTTTGGAGCAGTGTTGTCGCCTAGTTGTGCATGTTATGCTCTAAGGAAGACAGCAGAGGGACAGTCGGAATGGATTTTCGGAGGAGGTGATGACACGGTATATAAAAATTTCTATGTGGACGATTGTCTGAAAAGCTCACCGTCTGTGCAGAAAGCAGTACAGATTGTCCAGGACCTGACTGAACTTTGCCAGAAAGGAGGGTTTCATCTTACACAGTGGATAAGTAGCAGTCTTATGCGAAGCCGAAGCAATCTTGAATGACCGACCAATTACGAGAGTTTCTGAGGATCCTAATGATTTAGAGCCACTAACACCTAATCATCTTCTTACTTTGAAAAGAAAACCAGTTTTGCCTCTAGGTCTGTTTGATCAAAAGGACCACTACGTAAGACGAAGATGGAAACAGGCTCAGTATCTTTCAGATTTGTTCTGGAAAAGGTGGACGAAAGAGTATCTTGCAACGCTACAGGAAAGACAAAAGTGGAACAAAACACAACGTAATCTTATGGAAGGAGATATTGTTTTGATTGCAGATGCTACATCACCACGAAATTCTTGGATGATTGGAAGGATTATTAAATCCTTTCCAACAAATCAGGAATAGTTAGATCTGTGCAAATCAAAACCAAAACAAATGTAATTGAAAGACCAGTGACAAAACTAGGACTATTGGTAGAGCAGTCAATGTAAGTAAAACAAACGCACCAAAAGAGGGTTGATTTATTTGTTTATTTTTGTTTGCAAACGTTGTTTTCGTTGTATGAATGTCTCCATACATGAATTGTTTATAATTGTCATGTCTTGAAGTGCCATGAACAATTAGGGGCCGGTTGTGTTGGAGCCATTCTGAGTACTGCAATGGGATGGCGCTGTTTTTGCCACCAGCCTATTTAACACCAGGGCTAATTAGTGCAGGTGTGGCGCACAGCGAGGCAGATAACTTTTGACCGTGAGGCACGGCGGATTGTGAATCGAATTGTTTGTTATTTTTGTTATAAATAAATGGATTGACATATCCGATGTTAAGTTCAGAAGTTTTGAAAGTAAGTTATTTTTATTTTAAGCCACAAACAACACGCCGGAAAACACGAGTACAAAACAACTTAAATGTGCGCCAACACTCTGAGTAAAAAGGATTTTCACCGCACGGGGGACACTTCAATGCCTCGTTTGTCGGAAACTGTGTAATTGAAGTATATAGGGTCCTTATATATTTGCCAATACATTCTAACATTGTTTTGGTGAGGTTTACTTACTGATGGAGGTGAAGACGTGTGTGAAGCATAGGTAGTCCACAGTGTTGAGAGAGAGTAGGTGGAACAGAAACTGCTCCCTTTCTTCCTCACAGAGCAGGAATGCATGAGGTTTATAAATCTGCCTGTCGGAAGAGAAAGCAACACACTATAAACTACTCCCAGAAACAATGCCTTCTGTCTGCTTGTCATTAAGATCAATTATAAGTGAGTTCTGACCTGAGCAGCTCCTGGTTTGCAAGCAGCTCTTTGAGGTGCTGGGACAGCATTTTCTTCTCCAGAGCCAGATGGATCCAGGCACGAGCCTGACCCACCTCAGACATACCCTCCGCCATGGTCTGGATAAACCTGGAATAAAACCAGATATGTGAGAAAAAGAAGCTTTTTCCCACGGCATTTCATCTAATGATTCTTGGTCTGCAACCAAGACATCAGTTATTTTTTTCATCTCCATTTTATAAATGGTGCACCACCCTTTCTAACACTAAAGCATGTTTGCTTTGGTTACCTCGTATCCTGTAATAGCGATCCTCTCAGGAGCAGAGTGCCAACATCAAACGTTCCCTGGTCAAAACCATTAGACCCTAAATAGACAATAGAGTTAAAC
Source organism: Gasterosteus nipponicus (assembly GCA_014132575.2). NCBI lineage: Eukaryota > Metazoa > Chordata > Actinopteri > Perciformes > Gasterosteidae > Gasterosteus > Gasterosteus nipponicus. The sequence goes on from BMAF01000215.1 coordinate 2,209, forward strand.
ACCTCTGACAATCCAACTCTTAGCTCACTGGTTTTACGCAAAAAACCCCCCCAAAAAACAGCAAGATTGTCCCCCGACCTGGAGACTCAGCCGGTATCTCCGTCTTCACCCGGGCCGCCTGATAGTGAAGCAGGTGGGACCAAAGAGCGGACTTCCCCTGCTCACGAATACACAGAGTCAATATTCAACCTGCTCATACAGTCGCCTCTTTGTGGTCCCGTGCATGATGCGGCAACAAACATGTTTTTTTTATATTTTGTTAATCTGAGCTGATATGGTGTGTGAAATATGTGCCTGACCTGTTTGAGCTGCAGACCGTGGCCCCAGGTTCTCTCCAGTAGGTCACACAGGCCGTAGATGAGTGTGTTTTCCTGCAGGCCCGTGATGTTGGCTTCTTCCCGACCCAGTTCCACGCTCTCCATCCCCATCCTCTCCATCAACATTCGTTTGGCCTGTAAAGCCAGAGAGCCGGTTTGTGGTATTAACCTTGAGAAAGTGAATAAATCAGTGACATCGGGGCCTCCGTCGCCACGCAGATAGAGCTCTGACCTTCAGTCGACACTCGCTGAGCAGCCCGTCGACAAACTCCCGGTGAGTCTGAGTGACCGCTTGAGGCGACAAATCGAGTAGCTTCGCCTGGCGGAGGTTCTTCCTGGAAAACGTGTACTTCTGTCGAACCAAACAACAGGTAATATATCAGACGCAGGCTTCCTATGGTGTGTGTCTGTGTGCGTGGGTGTGCGTCAGAGTACCAGTCTGTAGTCATTGTCCACCGCTGGGTTTTCAGTCACAATTGATCTCTTGAGGTCAGTCCTGCGAGATGCTGTGACACGTCCAGACCATCTGTTTACCCAGATAAGACCAAAAATAAATTCACAATTCAGTTTATTGGGATTTGTTTGTATATATAAAATACATTCATTTTTCTACTGTGTATGAATGAACTAAATCTAACTATCAACTGTGACTAATGAATGTACAAAAAGATAAGCATCACACAATTTAATAATCCAATCTGGATGACTAACCCCAACCTAAAACATGTGCATATATTGGTTTAATCAAAAAATATTATTCACGGATCAGTTGAGCTGAGGTTGGGAATTACTCTTGTTACTGAATAACAGTAGAAAGGGCTCACTTGTTGGTGTTTTGTCCTTGAGCCAGCACGTCAGCCTGCAGCTTGGGGAAGTAGCCCGGATGGTGACGGCCCTGTCCGATCCTCATGTCCAGCAGGTGGGGGTGTATGGCAGTGTGGTCAGCCTTCAGCAGCCTGCACTCGATTACCTGAGCTGCAGAAACAAACCCAAATCGAAGGTTTGGGGTCCGACGGGGGATAAATAACTCATGACGAGTCGTGGGGATAACGATAAAGTGGCCACATCTTCTATCTTCTATGGATTATTTTAATTTAGTTAAACAGCCAGATTCAGATGCAAACATCCTGTCAATGAGGTTAGCAGAATATTTACTTGAATATACTTTAATTAATCTTATTTTGGTGATGAACATCGTCACAGTACCTGATTCAAAGACTGTGGTGCATTTCCTGTAGCGACAGTTACGGGAGTCCTCTTCGTCTGTGTCGTACAGTCGTTCCGTCTCCAGGCGGCTGTCAAACAGCTGCTGCAGTGTGGTTCTCTCTCCGCCCAGCGCGATATCACTTTCCCATCGACGAAGGAAGAAAACATGGATGTCTCCAGGAACCGGGACAAGAAGTGCCGGTGTGTCCCAGGCTGAACTGACAGGAAGGAACCCTGAAACATTGATGAGCACAAAGACAACATGGACAGTTTGATGAAGGGCCTGTCACAAAGTATTCCAAAAACACATCTTAGTGGGAGAATCAGTGGCATCAACACAGTATTTTATGTGTCTGTGCATTAACAGTACCTTGTCAAAGCTGAATGTTGCCTCTCGGTTGCTCAACCAGGAGTCCAAGTCAAGAGCGCTGTGGATGACAAACTCCTCATACCGGCCAAACAGGGCAGTAAAACGTCCCGCAAACACCTCCCTCAGCTGAATGTTTAGCTTTGCAGCCTTTAACTCTTCCTCCTCCTCCTTCTCCAACATGTGTCCCAGCGTCTTCCCTGTCCCGGACGTCTTTTCCCTCCGCCACCGGCGCGCCAGAGCATGCAGCCTCCAGCACCTCCAGCTCTCACCCAGGTTCCTGCTCCTCCTGTCCTCCATCAGATACTCCAGCACTAGGCTGCTGAGGGCGTCAGGGAGGCACGCGGCCACGGCAGGCTGGGGCGCCGGGGCCGCACCCGCCCGTGAGGGGAGCCCAAACGCAGCAGTACCTCACCAACCCCTGATCAAGTCAACTCAACCAAACACGGGAGGTCCGGGCCTCACGCAGCCGCTGTCAATGTCCACGAAGCACAGGTGCCTTTGAAGCAGGAAAAAAAAAACTTTTCAACCGGTTTCGCATCAGATAATCATAACAGGTTTAACCAATCCCAATGCAGTGGCTGAGCTCTAACATCCGATGAAGATCTGATAGGAAGATTTACTTTCCATTAATATAATCTGGCATTTCACTGCAATTAATCTCTTAGGGGATATTAGCAACGAAGGATTATCTAATAAATACTGTTATGGCTGCAATACGGAATTGTGAAACCTTCAATGTCAGGCTTTCCACTCTGGCAAAAAGAAATGTGAAACAGTGCCAGAGGTGCCAAGTTCCAGATTTTGCTAATAAAGCTGCTGAGCAATGAAGTCCAGAAGTTTGTGAGAAAGACAAGCACTGATTTAAAAATACTGCTTCTATAAGCAGCGGTGGAGCACAGCGCATCATGGTAACGCAACCTTCAACAGTAGGCCTCAGGCAGTCAGTTTACATCCTCAATTGATGCAGAGCGCACACTGTGCACCTTCATCCTCGTAGTTGATGTCTTCACCTCTTGATTATGTTTTGTCATCATCTCTGTCATTCTGTCATTCCAATTTTTTCCTGGGTGTCAATAATGAATATGCCAATATGTCCTGTCTTTAGAGCATTGGGCAGCTTAGATTAAGAAAAAATCCCATCCAAATGCTCCAACATTTCATAATCTTTTGCAATTTACCCCTAAAGTAGAGATTCCCATCGCCGTTAATTATTCAGTGAGTCTCATTGTTCTGGATCTCTCATGCTCTGCATTATGCTTTTCATCAACCCTCTGGGTGTCTTTCAACTCCTCCTTTTCTTGGTCAGCGCAAAGAGACTTCAGTGAGATATTTGTGCAGCCTGAAGATGCATGTGTTGGGGGGAGGGGTGTAAGCTCTGGAGAAGTGCGTTGTCCTGAAATCTTTACTGTCATGCTGACACAAGAAAATACGCTTCTGTACCTCGTGTGGCAGGTGGAGTGCGGATCGCTGAGTTCCATCTCTGCGCTGGATGCCTATCAGGAACGGCACAGGAGCATCCAGGAGGTGATGTAGCGGTGCTGAAACAATGGGCAGGTAGATGTGTTGCCACTGGAATGGGAATAGCAAAGTGGTGATGCCCTCTGCCACTGTCATCAAACGTTGGTAGTCTGAGGTGATGAGAAAGAGGAGGAAGAGACAGACGGTGTGTGAGAGAGAGAGAGAGAGAGAGAGAGAGAGAGAGAGAGGGGGAATCAGCAAAGGAAGCACCTGTATTTTCAAATACACCCCCTTAACTGTCATTTATTCAAGCTGTTTACGTGAGTCGCTGACACTATTTGATTAATATGTACATGCTACAGAGCCAGCATTACTTACTTATTTATTACATTAAATAAACTAAAATGTCAGTTCTTGACAGTATTTAACCTCAAACTCATCTGACCGGTTGTTCCATAGATTGTGTCAGGTTACATGTGGCGCAGTTATATTGGAAATCGTGTTATTTTATATATTTACATGATGTTATTAACAGTATCTTGTTAAAAGGGAAAACAGCTGCTCTACTGCAAAAATATTGCAAAAACTGTCAAATGTCTACATTTAAACTGCACTATGACCGTATGCGCTAAGTAATAGTGATTTACCGCTGAGCAAAGCAGGACCTGTGTCTCCAGAAGTGCACAAGTAAGTAGTTGGACCATGTTGTCTCACGCCCAGCAGTGAGAACGCCTCCCAAGCGGATACTCGGCCAGCGGAAGCTCGCCCGGGCGGGCCGCTGGCACACGATGGGCCCCTGCCCCGTGAAACCTCAGTGACCGACCCGGAGGGGGCAGGGGGCACCTCGCAGAGGATGTTATGGATGTAGCTCTCCAGCGGGAGGAGGGGCCGTGTGAGACGTCACCGCCTGGTGCAGCTGAGACAGAAACTCTCAGCGGCTTGAAGGAAGGGGAGCGGCGTGAGGAGGCAGAGCGCCTTGACACGTACAGAGTGTCCCGAGACGGTCGAAGGAGCCCGCGCAGCCCAGGCAGGACGCCACAGATCGGCGTCCGACTCGTCAAGCTGCTCACTAGCGAGTCCATGCTGGGAGGTGGGCGGCGAGGATGCAGATGAAGACGAGGGCGGCCAGGGAGGCTGATGAAGCTGAGTGGTGCTCGTGGTGCATCTGGCAGAGGACCTGCATGGCAGTGTGATGATCTGAGCACTCGTCACCTCCTCAGAGAAGGTGTGGACAAAGCCGTAGAACGCGCCGCCGTCAAAAAGACATCGCGAACGAGTGAAACTGAGGGTCAAGCTTGTCAGTGCGTGTGCGGAAGGAGAGACCCCTCGGCATGCAGAGCTGGGGAGAAAACAGAGAGCAAAAGACGAAAGAGAGGTTAAAGTGTCAAATGTAGTCCTTAATAACGACGTCAGTTAGTGGGAAAGAAAAAGGGCGTTTATGTCCAAGACCTACCATGTTGACGGCATCTGTTGAAGGGGTTTCTGTCTGCGCTTTCGGGGTAGTGCACCAGAACCTTGGACTTGAACGAACGTCAATGGGGCTCTGCTGAAAGCCTTCCCCTGAAAGACAGGCGCAGAGAAAAAGAGCGTTACTGAAATATATGACATTGGTACAGACTGGTCTTTGACCTCTGTGTCTGCTGAGGCAGGCGGCATTGCACAATGTGAAGGACAAAACAGAGGACGTCACAGAGGACAGTGTGGTGGTATTTATGGTAACAACCTTTCTGCACAGGCTGGAAGTTCATCTGTTTTGTGATTAAGGTCCATTTGCAGCAATAGAAAAATGACCCTTCATCCCTGAAACATCAGTGAAGATAAAAATAGACAGCTTTTGAAATTTCTCTGTGCTCAGGCTCCAGATGAAGGACAGAAAGTTCCTTATATAACAGTTACATGAGCAGGAAGGTTTGAATGTGCGGGACACAGGAGTCACGATGCACATCTTTGATGCGTTGCCCCATGGGCTCCAGTTTGTTGTCTCTCAAGCTCCTGGCTCGAGTTACATACAATCATTTTGACGAGTTTCAACAGAGGAAAGAAGAGCTGCTGAAGATAGAAATAAAGTATGGTCTGCCGTGCGTCTCATTCAGTGAGTAGGTAAGGACTGACGGTAGTGAAGAAAGGTGCTTTCATTATTCATCACAACATTTCTGAAGGGGATGCCCTTGAACAGTACTCTGTATTCCCTCGTTTTCCCTGATCACCACTAATTCTCAGTTGATTTTCTGTTCTTGACAGCAACATTGCAGCACGAGAAAAAAGACAGATGCAATTGCAGAAGGAAACTATCTGCTTGAAGATAAAAACATGCTGCCTTTGATATGGCGCTCAGCCCCCATGGCTGCGATGAAGGAGTAGAGAGCACCACTTCAGTTAAACTGGTGGGGTTTGAAGCTAATGGATCACAGTGAAACGAGGGAGAGTCTGAATGTTCCCCATCTGGATACACGCTTGTCCCTCAGCTGGAGCCCTGGCTGCGGTTGCCATGGTAGCGAGTTTCAGCCTCGAATGAGCTGCGAGGCAAAGCCCGACGGCCTTTTACGTCAGTCGAGTTTCAACAGACCGGCCAGTGAATGAGCCACTCTGACACAGGCTCTTTCTGAAGGGGGTGTGAACAGACCACATTCATGAAGATCCAGGAGGTTTGTTTTAGTGTTTGAATAAACCAACAATGTCTGTTTCACTAGAAAGACTGCAATTAGAACATGTTTTTTCTCCTTTCACCACATTAACACATACAGAGGAAGAAGCTCGTATGAGCTCATGCATTGTAGAGATATTTTATATCACTTAAGAATATTTTTCTTTCATAATGATTAAACTCCATCACATTATTTTCTTGATTAGACATTTTTTCATTTCATTTTAGAAAATTCTGACAATTGGTGCCGTGAAGCTACTTCAAATCCGCCCATCCTTCGCAAGGGAGGGTCTCGGGGCCTGGAAGTCAAAGCCCGACGGCTTTGACATCGGGCAGAGGCAGCCGACCTGGTGTTTTCTTAAAGTAGCCTGTTATGTCGGACAAAAGAGGCCAGGGGCACAAATGTAATTATTTTCTTATATAAAGTAATTCAGAGAAAATCAGCAGATCCTCGTACAATTGAGATACTGAAACTAGTTTAGCATGTTTAGCTCGAATGCATTGGCCGGTTTAGACATGAATCACAAAGATTTATGTCGCCAGCGTGGCTCCCCAAAAATCAGGCATAATTGGGATGATTAAATAGCCGTAGACGTCCGTCCTGTTCATCAAAATGATTGACCCTATGTCCCATTTTCACATGATCACATGAGAAGATGAAGTTGGACATAGAGATGTAATGGCAGCAAATGACAACTGGCACAGACAGAGATTTTGCCTTTCTGGCTCAAACTGTTCAAATCACTTTGTCTTTGCGTTACATTTGTCCGTCCACTGAAGGTCTAATCATTGCCATAGAACAAGAAAGACTCATTTCTCTCTTCACCTCAGCCTGAGACACAGACGTGGTGCTGGGCTCGTATAAATGACGGATAAAGAATCGACTGCCTGAAAAATAAACTGATTTTGCCTATATTAAGACTACAAAACATTATACATCTTTGCAATCAGTTCAACATTATGATGCAGGTTTCAAATGTTTGGTCAGGAGTTCTCTCTCTCCAGTGATGTCATACACCCCGTGTGACAGTCGAGGATAATGAGGCCTCGCCATCCGGCGTCGCGTGACGTTTCGGGGGCGCAGAAAACACAGTGGCATCTGAGAAGCCAACAAGGGAAGATTGTTCCTCGGTAGGCAAACTCCAATGCGAGAAAACAAACAAAAGATAACTGGAAAACCTCCCGAACAAATGCTGGCGCATATGATAGAATAAACATCTCCTGCTTTATACAGATACAGCTTTATAGAAAACGGATGTAAAGTCAAACACAGAGGAATAAACTTTGAAGACGGGCGGAGCCCCTGCTGCAGTGGGCCTGAGATGACCCTCTGTTATATAAGCAGATTGGTGAAGCTTAGATGTGCTGGCCACCAGCACTTTCACTCGCCGCAGGGGACCAGATATCAAAGTATGGTTAGTTAGAGCAGTAATTCATCTGCAGCAGAGCCCTGTTTCCCAACGTGAACAGAGCTCTGCCTAAATATATATATATATATATATAAATATATATATATATATTTAAATTCCAAAAGTCATTTGGCTGAAGCAGGAAGGGAACGTCGGGTTACGGCTCCATTTGAGTTTGTTCCTGTTACAAAAGAACAACACACGGTGACTATTGTTCGCAATCCTGGAAGTGACATTCAATGTGTTGGTACACCTGCTCAGCTCTTTTTCCTTACAAGACCAAGATGCGCACGCGCACACTCACACACACACACACACACACTCACACACACACACACACACGGACCAGAACACGTGCAGACGTCACAAATGCCTCCTGGTCAATCTGTCCTCAGCGTCAACAACACAGTGGAGAAAGCGAAATACTCTGTCTCTATTTCACGACCAGCAGCTGAGAAGCGTTCCATCACAAAAATTCTCTGCAGCTGTCATCGCCGTGGCAACCCCCACATCCACCTACCAGCCAGCATTAATATCCTCCAACATTTGGCTTTTGGTGAGAAATGGACCTACTGTGTTAAAACTGAAAAAGCCCATCTCTGTTTGAGAGAAGTGAACAGATCCGCCATCACGTAGATTATCACTGCTTTCATATCTTTACATCTCATCCTATTTATATCTGGGAGCTGGTTCTCACACAGTCCTCCGGTGTTAGCTGTGAACCACAGGCTGTTCCATCTGTGCTCCAGCGTTAAAGGGCATGATATGCTGTCGTCCTCCAGTCTTCTCAACCCTTTCTGTTCCTCATCCAGGCGTAGCAGTGGGTGACTTGCAGAAACCAGCGATGATATAATCAAATTTGACCTACACTGCTTTCTTTAAATAATATGAATAAAACACATAAACAAGACCATAAATATGTTCCTCCAAGCAGAGACAACAAGAGGGTGAGACCATATCATTTTCCTTTTAAATGATTTCTTCATATTCACGGTAAACGGTAATTATCTTGAGTTTTGTGTTTTTATTTATCTGCATTACAGGCTCCTCAAAATATACATGCATGTGCATGTTTTTGACCATTTGTTTATAAATACCAATATCCTCCCAAGAAAAGGTTATTATCTCATTATGATTATGAATAAAAGGGCTATTGGCCTGAATATCAGCTATTCTACAGAGGTCTTATGCAGATACATGATGTTGTCAACAAGGCGAAAGAAAGGAAGAAAGAAATGTGGCGTCCAATCAAAACATATTCCAATAGATCCCCCCCCCCCACACACACACACACACGCTGCATTTTATTTGACATCAAAACCTCAAATGTGTTGTGAAAAGGACGACCCCGGATGTGCCTTTACATGCAATGAGTGGATTCTTTGGACCCGTCTACCTGCTGCGTCGTCCGGCTCCAGGCCCGTGTCCGTGTCCACTCCGCACTCCACGAAATAGTGGGCGAATCGGCAGGAAGCCGATCCCGCGGCCGCCGCGGTGCCGCTCATCCTCGACGCGTCGGTGGCGTGAGAGCTCCGTCTACTTCTGCTGCGCGGTGTGGATGTTCATCGCCGATGCGGCTGATCCGAAAGGTCCCCCCCTCTTCCCCCTTCCCCCAATATACGCACCACCACCACAGACCCCCACACCGCGTCTCGGCCGTGCTTCCGTGTGACGACGCGCCCGCGTCCACTGTGAGACTGTGATGGAGCTCAGCGGGACGCAGCGACGGTCTCCTCGCCGCTTCAGAGTGGGAGAGAGAGAAGGGGGAGACAAAGACCGAAACGCATCATGGGACAATAATTATTTAATAAAGGCTTATTCTTAAAGGGTGTCGCCCAAATTCATCACCCACGCCCACGTCACAAAAATCACAATTTGTCATAGGAATGGATTAAAAAATAATACATATATTGACATATATTTTTTTCTTTAATATTTCTACAATAAATTGTGATTACTACTGTGTAAAGGTACAGTATTAACGATTTTCAAAATATGTTATGTTATCAAAACCTTAAAGGAAAGCTCATTCAAACCGTACATGTTCTATGAAGGTCGGCTTACTGCCTGTGCAAACAGCTCTGCTCGACAGTGGGCTTTTATAAAGTTGAAAATAATCAAAAATCTGTTTTTAGACCTGAATCTGTCTTTTACAAGAAGTTTGAATTCTAAGCTTGACGTGTGGAGTTTGAAAGAAGAGAGCTGTATTAGTCACAGGACACCTGAATACGCATTGTGTTGCATTCAATGTTGACCCACATAACTGCTTGGACCAGTTCTCTAAAAACTGACTCTTTTGCATCCTCCAAAGTCACAGCAGAGCAATGATGACCGTTCGATATCAGTCCAATCTGTATTACAGCTCTGTGGATATAATAACCTCTAACTAAGTATAGCATCTCTATTTAGGGCCCAAGCACCAACACAGTTGGAGCAGAGAACATATTGTTCTTCTAATGTCGACTATAATTATCATCATCCTTGCAAAAACAAGGTGCTTGGGATACCAGCAAGGTTACGACTTTTCTTTTATGTTCTACAATGAGTGTGGAGTTGCTGAACAAAAACAAAAGATTTTATGCAGATTTTGGTAACCCCAATATTGGGTTACCAAAATCTGCATAAAATGTTGTCTGTGTTTGTACCGTGAAAGAACATACAAAAAGTTTTCTTGGAGGAAACCCTTAAACCCAACAGCAAGTTGGCCATTTGTTGTACTTTAACAAACTCCTCCTAGAGATTGAATCCAATTTACTTCATATTTCAGCGCTATGATCTTCGCACTGAGGGTACAATATATTAAAAGGTCAAATAATTAGTACACTATGTATGTGTAACGTACAGCAAAGAAACCCTGTTTGCCATAAAATATGCTTTTTCTAAGGCGGCCGTACTTTGATCGGCTCCAAATGTCTTGTGTGTTGTTACATCCTGATCAAGAAGACATTATTCTGATAATTTGGAATTCTAGTAGTAACAGTAACAGGTCATAGGTTGTGCATCCTCCTCCTCACAGATTATGAAGATCCATCTAAAATGTTGTCAGACACACCTTAAGACAATAAAGATCTTCACGGTGGCGGCTCTGTGAATTTAGATCCGTCGCCATAAACAAACTGATGTAATTTGACTCCACATCATCTTATCTTTCCCAAATGTCACATGTTCATGAGTCTGTGGGCTTGAAAGATATCTTTTAAGATAATATTTAATTGCAGTCATAGTGCCACTATGTTGAAACCCATAAGTAATGTTGAAAAAGGTTACAGCATGATATTTTAGATGCATGGCCAAAAGGCAGTCCAACTTTCACAATGCTACTAGTTTAATCTATTTCAGTAAACAAATACGAATGATAATCAATAATATTTCACATTGAGCATTTATTGAAACATTCAGAAAGACACAATAAACATTAATAATAAATAATAAATATGGCGATTTAGGCGATTTAGGCTACAAGTAAACCAGCTTCCTGCTGTTTGTGTTTACGTAAACCATATTGCCTGAAACAGATTTAGGATTTGCGTTTAAGTCAGTGTCCAAAATTAAAAATGTGCAGCATTTCTTTAGACCTGGTCTGGCTCGTGTCGTAAAATCCTTGCAATAGAAATCATATTCTGAGATAATCGTCATATCTTTCATGCGTTTAGATGTTAAACTAGGAGATGGCTCCACAACACCGGTCAGACAATATGTGGATGTGTTACTTTCAGCTGATCTCATTATAGAAAATTGCATAATATAGGATGACAAGGCTTGTATTTAACACTCATCTCTTTGTTAATCAACAATCAATGGGTGCAAAAGAATGTTCATTTAAACTAAGTAATAGATTTCGCAGACCTTTGTCAGAGGTCGATCCCTCCTCAACTCATTTTCAAGCTGCATTTCTGCACGACATTGGTGTTGGCCGAAACAATCAGTCCAGACATCCTTTTCCCCTGCAACTTCCTCCAGCTCCACCCGGGGGAATTCACAGGTGTTTCTGAGAGAGATGCAACTCCACCAGCGCATCCTGGATCAAACCTGGGGTTTTATTCAAAGTCTGCTTAGCTTATATCAAGTGTCCCAACCACTTGTGCAAGCTGCTCTTAACATAAGGGAGACAGTGTTTAAACTCAAAGTTCTTACTATAGATGCACTTATGTAGGGATGCAGCGATATGACTTCTTCAGTACCAATATCGACACCTGGGCATCGGCGGATCCAAAGTTCAATACCTGTGTTTAATTAATAAGCCGTATACCTTACAGTGTGGAAGAGACGGAGGTCATCATTTTATGTGAAAGGAAAATCAGGCTTCACTTAAACATATCTTCTTAACATGGTCAAAGAGAATGCAACAAATACATAAATGTGAATTTAATTGTTATTAAATATAATGGTTTCAAATACCTGATCCAACTATTTGGGTCAGTATCGGACTGACGTCAGTAACGCTGCTTCCTCGCACTAAACTTCTCATATCGTCAAAGAACATGAGCGCAACAGTCCTGTATGATGACCTAATTCTGTCTCTTCCAAAGTCAAGATGCACTGATGCTTACATTCAATTAACCAATGAAGATAACATCTTGAAGACCACCATCCTTAAAACCAACGTGCTGATAAATGAGAGGACAGGAGTTGTAGTCCAGCCATGTGACAGTGTCTCCATGGCGAGGAAACCTCGTGGACTTTTTCATTTAGTGTCCCTGTACTAAAGAAGGGTACAAAGTTAGTTTGTGCTACTTGGTCTTTCCTGACATTATCTCTAGAAAATGTTTGGCAGTGGGTTTAGATTCAGAGAGTTTCACCTGGAGCAGGACTTCAGAGAAAGCAGGTTCACTTCTCAGAAGAAGGCCACTGTGGATCTTTGAAAGGAAAGATCCACAGTGTCTCCGGCAATAAGGAGGAAATTCATTGGTTGCAAAGGTTTTTTTTACATTCATCGCGCATTGATTAAATGTAGTGAAAGAAAGTAAAACACAAGGGAAAAGTGGAATAGATCACATATCTGTGGTATTAACACTTATCTGGGGAATACTTTAGATGCAAAGAGAAAGTGTGTGAGTTGAGTATCCATCCGCAGGCGGCTATGCTGCATTGAATATTAGATTACAGTCAACAGATATATAATATAACTTGACGGGCGTTGGCAAAATCGGTCGAGACAAAAGCTGCGTGTGGATGGAGAGTGCAGAGAGGGACGTCTATGTCAAGATGCGGGCCACCTGGGACTGAATCTCAACATCAGGGTGTGAAAGCAGCTGGACCAGTCGGCTGTGTAGCTGGGAGGACTCATCTAACATGACCCGGAAGAGGCAATCCTGAGTCCGCCGCAGTTCATCGGCCACCTGCGCCGAGGCCCTCCAGGCCACTAGGTTCTGACAGCACGTCAGCGATCGCGAAGCACGGTGGCTGTCCGTGAATCAAACAACGGCACGGCCGAGGCAGTGTCTACGACAAAAGGGAGGAAGGACTTTCATCAAAATGGGGATTTATAATGAAGCGTTGAATGACACTACTAGTGATCACAAACAAAGCGTAAACCTATTAAATCCATTTTTCTTATTTGATGACTCTTAATCTGATCCCATGCTAACGTACACAATCTCATTATTCTTACAGAGCTTGAACAATGTCATCCATCATATCTGGATTGGACGACAAATTCTGAGACTTCGAGCTGAATCTGAAAAGACAAATATTTAAAGTGTTTCATTACTTTTACATTACATTCAAAGCTCTACTGGCCTGTCCGGTTTTCAAGAGCTACAAGCTTTTTAAAGCGTTACAAAGGGATTCAATAACGTAAAGAGACGATCAACCAGGTATGACCACAAAAGAACCAACCTGTAATGCTTACCTTTTTCTCACAACAAGCAGAGAGTAAAGGGTAATGGATTTCTTCAGCAAGTGTTGGTGTTTATCTTTGACGGAAAGGGTTCGTCAGCAGCCTGAGCAACAAGCTGAGGTCCGAATTCTGATGACATCTCAATCAGCTCCAGCACTTGTGGGACATAAACCTATAAAAAGGTGTGGACATGAACATTCAAACAAAACATGATCATGTTCAGCAGCAGATGCATGATATTTTCTGTACATTATAGGGCAACATACCTTTATTTGTTCCTGGTTTTGGATGTTCATACATAGATTATTCAATGCATTCAGAGTCTGCACTCTAACCTCTGCCAGGGGATCAGAGAGGAAACCAGCTATGATATGAATCCCTTCAAAGTCCCGTATAAGATTCTGGACAATCAGTAAAAGGGAAAGAAAAATGTCAGAAAGCATTCACAGCTTTGTGTGGCTGCCACAAAGCCCATCAGCTGCATCTAACTAGATCCCTTAAAACTTCACATGAAGCATTTTAGAATGAACCTCACTCACACAATGTGTTGTTTAAAAGAAAGTGGACTTTCACTCACCTGATTCACAGTGAAGGCGGCAGAATTCCCCAACGTCAGCAGCATCCGGCATCGCTCCGGATGGATTACTGCTGGTCTTCGAACGACGACGTCAGCACCTTCAAGTGCTGGGGATCAGGTTACCAGAGGACTGCTGGGTAATTTCCTCTGTGGAGGGATGAACCACACAACAAAGATGCACATTTAAACGTGCTTGCACTGAAAGGAGACCTGGCTGTGGTTATTGTTTTCAGTCAAAACAGCCAACATGTGTCAAGCCTGAGGTGTATATGCGCTTGAAGTTTTCTCATCTTGGGATATAAGGTCGGGTTTGTGTAGCTAGCGTGGAAGCTTCGGCCTGCGTGCTTCTTCATTACCCGATGCAGCATCCACAGGTCGAGGAGCGACGACGTCAGTCATGAACACCTGGCCAGCGAACGCCCGGCGGAAGGGGCGCTTCGCTGGACTCGCTCCTCCTGACCCGGGGACTCTCATTGGCAGCGCTTTTCTTGTTCCTCTTGAAGCCTCCGCCGCTGAGGAGTTTGTATAACCCGTAAGAGGCTCCAGCTCCGGCAACTATTCCGAGGAACGCTCTCGCGTTGCCGAACCGGGGAGCGATGCTGCCGTCGCCCATGCTGCGTCTTCGCGTTAGCTAAGCTCAGTTAGCTACAAACTCAAAGTCAGCTAACGTTGATTTCGGATCGTCAGACTCGCCAGCTGACTAACCCGCCCTCCCCCAGCTAGCTGCCGACGACCCCCACACAAACACAAACAGACCCACTCATACTGTTGACTGGTTCTTTGACGTGGAACCGGAGAAGTGTGGAGAAAAAGCTGCGGCTGTTGCGTTGTTGCACGCAGCTCGTGTTGCCAGGTTTAACGGACAGTTTAAAATCCGCCCGACGGACATATCGCCTCGTCGCAATTATTTTAGAGCTTTGACGGGATCACGATAATAGGATTGATGTTTATGTGCAAGAAAGTGCCCTTAAAGTACAGTTAGCCAGAGTAAC
>BMAF01000216.1:0-10340 GCA_014132575.2 Gasterosteus nipponicus
TTATGACCACTCAAAGCACTTTAACACTACATGACATCATTCACCCATTCACACCCATTCATACACTGATGACAGGAGAACCATACACAGTGACACCTGCCATCAGTGACTAACATTCACGCACTGTAGTCGCAGCTACAGGAGCAATGTTGGGTTAAGTGTCTTGCCCAAGGACACAACGACATGCGGGTTAGCCGAGCCTGGGATCGAACCGACAACCCTCTGATTGGAGGACGACCGTGCCCCCCACTCACCCACAGTCGCCCTCAGGAGCGCACGGTGACATTACAACCCCAACGTAGTACTTGATCAGCTGCATTTCAGCATCACACTCAACAGAAGGCGGCAGCGGCGCTCCACCGATAAAACTCTACCGCCATAAAACCCTGTGACCCTTTGACCTATTCAGGAGAGGCACGGCGTGCTGAGCGCCAACCCGGCGGGCCGGCCTTTTGTTGTCGACCGCAGCCGCCTACCCAGGGTGCTTTGGGGCAAGGACAAAGGGTCATTGGGTGGACAAAGAGAAGCGTGGTGGATGGCAGAAACGGAGGGGAGAAGGAAAGGAGAAAAACAAAGCGCTCGGGGCACAAGCAGTGATTACTCAACAACATGGAGGGGGGAGAGGGGGGGAGGGAGGGAGAGAGACACTCGTGAGTTAGTGCTGTAACGGTCACCCTCCACACACACATCGGGCACATGTACGTGTACATGCTGCAGGGTTCCAGGGTACAGAGACGCTCCCATTGGCTGGTTCAGCTAAATGACATAAGGGCTGGGCGGGGCATGAGGGCGAGAGGGGGTGTGTGTCAGGGTGTCTGTTTACAAAACACCCACAGGCCCGCACCCCCCTCCTGTCATGTAGGGGAGATCTCTGCCTCACTTCAACCGCCTGTCATCCCGTCACTGTTGACAACCAGCTGCAGTTTCACAGCCGGGATTTAAATATATAGACGGTGCAGAAGGAAGAAAGATGGAGGTAAGGCTTTTTTTCTTCTTCTTCCCTGTTTCCTGCTTGAGAAGTATGAGGATTCGAATTGGGAAGGCCAATCAAAGGTTTCCACTCCAATGACATCTTCTCCACCAGACTCTGCTGAACCCGTAAACAGGGGAGCCGCAACCAGCAGAAATGACGTTTAGCACGTAAGAGGTCAGGTGACAGGGTGCAGCAGTTGTCCCAGGTTTGTGTCATGTGAAAGTTGGAGCATCGATGAGTGCATTTTGGCTCCGGGGATGAGGAGGTGGGGGTCTGGGCCAGAAGCCACAGGGCGAAACTCTAGCCGCTTGTTTGTCGTCCTGCGTGTTCACAATATGGAATGACCATCTGCGCTGGCGCTGCCAGGCGGATGAATCTCGTGGTGCTCGTAAGCGGCTCACGTTCTAACCCCGAGAGGGTTTGATCTCTGATTGAGCTCTGCTTTGGTTTTTGATTTCATTTGTCAATTGTTTATCTCTTTAGCAAACGGAATTTTTGTATTGTAAGACGTGGAAGAGAAAGCTGGGCGGTGCCCGCTGAATGGGTCGATTACTAATTGATCACTTTTCCCGGCGAGTCGGGTGTGAACAGGAAGAATCGAGGTCAGCAGAGTGTGGGTCAGATAGAGCGAGTCCGTTTACTCTCTGCACCTCTATAGAATCCCTTCCTTTCACAACCCACTCACGTTTTCTCAAGGTGGATGTAGATCTTCCACATTTCACCGACTGCGTTGAGCTCCCTGTTTTAGGCGCCGGGGGCCTCTGTGTGAAGTCATGCAGCACAAACACACACACACAAATAAATCAAACGCTGAGTCAGAGCTAACTTGTATTCTTAGTAAGCCTTCCAAATTAAATGATTTTAAAATGGTGAACCCGAGGTCAACCTTATTTTTACCATATTGATTCACTAAATTTGCATGGTTGGAATGAGGCTGTTGGGCTGATGTTGCAGACATTTTGGGTTAATAAAGAGCGCCCTGATCACGCCCCGTCCGTCACCTGGTCAGACGGTGGGTCATGTGATTGGACAGTGCGCGGCAGGAGAGACTCGTTCACTTTGAGCTGATAATTAAAGTAAATATGTGAATGCAGCCAACCCTAATACTAATGAAAGACAGGAGGGGAGGAAGGGAAGTTCTCAGGCTTCACTTGATCACTCAATCAATCAATCCTGGGCCGTGTTCTGAAGCTCCATTATGTGGCTTTTAAAGGTAAAAGGGTAATAGTTACGGGCTTTTACTTTAGAAATGGGTGTTAGGCGTTTGCTGTGTTTGGATTTCACTAGAACCTCTGCAAACCTCAGGGGGTGGAGTGTGTGAAACCACCACAAACAGGGTGAATAAAAAACCACTGGAGATAGAAAAAGGAAGAAATAGATCGTCCTCCTCGTTTGAATTCGCCACATTTCTCTTTTTTTAGTGCGGACTTCTAAAACGTTAGTTTTGTTTCTTACTGAAACACACACGCCCCATACCCTGCCATGTGACCACCATGTGACCCGCCACCGTCTAACCTCGCTCCGTCTCCAGGTGATGCAGGTGGTGAGGGAGCAGATCACCAGGACGCTGTCCAGTAAGCCGACCTCCCTGGAGCTCTTCAAGAACAAAGTCAATGCCCTGAACTACAGCGAGATCCTCAAACTGCGGCAGACGGAGAGGCTGCACCAAGAAGAGACGCTGGCGCTGCCCGTAGTGTAGTGCAGGACGTCCCTAAAGAGCGTTCATGCCGCTCTCAGCGTGTGTGACGAGGCGAACGCGCGGGACTTTCTCCCAGTGAGCTCAGCAGCGCCTGAAGCCAGAGCTGCTGGAGTTGATCCGCCAGCAGAGAGACTCAACCGCTGTGTCAAGGGAACCATGTTCAGGAAGATCAGCAGCCGACGACAGGGTGAGAACACACACACACAGACAGACACACACCTAAAACAGCCGTCTGCGTCTGGTTCCTCCCACGTCTCTGATTGTCTCCCTGCTTCTCCAAGATAAACTGTGGTACTGCCTTGTCCCCTAATCACAAAATGCTTCACTACGGTGATGCGGAGGAAGACACCGACAGTCCCACAATCGAAGCGCTGCAGAAGAAGAGTGAGTAGAAGCTGCTCTGGGATGTGAAAATGAGTCTGAGCCCTGGCTTATTTATTCGAGACAAATCCGCCTCGAGGTCTCGAGGTTGCATCACTCTTTTTCTCTTCTCTCAGTTCCAGTAGCAGATATCAAAGGCCTGCTAACGGGAAAGACTGTCCCCACATGAAGGGAGCACAAAGGCAAACAGAACAAGGTCAGCAGCACCATCTGATGTGCTCCGCATGCTCACAATACTCCACCGTGTTTGTACGTGTGTTCCTTGATATGTCCCTCCCCCCACTGCAGGAGATACTTGACCTGGCATTTAGCATCACATATGACGTAGAGGAGGACAGCCTGAACTTCATCGCCCCCTTCAGAACAGACGTGAGTCTCCGGACATTCTCCTCTCTTATCAAAGTTTGTGCTCGTTTCATAAGAACGTGAACCCATCGTGTGCTCGCTGGCTTCCTCTTTTCGGGGTCAGTTCTGCCTGTGGACAGATGGACTGAGCGTTCTGCTGGGCCGACATGACCAGCGAGTCAATGCGCAGCGACTGGAGATCCTGCTCTCTATGGAGATTAAGCTCCGCCTCCTGGACCTGGAGAACGTTACCATCCCCGAGAGCGCGCCGGTCGTCCCCAAACCGCCGAGCAACTACAACTTCTGCTACGACTTCAGCCAGACGGAGCAGTAGAGTGTGTGCATTTTGCTGTAGTGCAACTAAGACGTGTGAAAGTGTAAAAAAAAAGAATGTGTGTGTGTGTGTGTGTGTGTGTGTGAAAAAATGGTGCACGTGTGTTGAGCTCCGCCCTGTGCCTCCATGCACTTATTCCTATAACACCGGTTTATTTCGTTTTGTAATGATCAATCAATAATTCTCAATACATCTTAACTAAACCGTGTCTTTTTTCTTTTCAATGGGCGGAACATAGAAGCCGGCATTTCTCAACACACGGTACATGTCATTCATTTCCAACATATGAAGGACAAATACAGTGGGTTTTATTTTCATGTTGGGCAGTGTTTTACTTAAATATACCTAATACAGGTACTGGCCTTGGTATGGATCCCAGTGGCTCAATATGGTTACTATGAAGTTGAAGCTCTGTTTAACGTCTGGTTCTATTACAGTGATGCACAGCTACACTCTTAAACAAGCCAACCTTTTGTTTTTCTTTAGTTATTATCAACAGGAGAACGGTACCTTTGCTGTGATCAACAGTTTTCTAATGAGCAGAATTTATGACAAATTGTGCATCCAGCCAGCAATCATCTGCGTATCTCTGTATGGCGCAGAATGCAATTTTCCTCAACTGTTTGATCTGAAACTGATCGATTTTACAAAATGGACAATAATTGATGATGATGATGATGATGATATGAGGCAGCGTGATGCGGCACAGTTTGCTACACTCTGACTCTCAAAGCAAGTAGTGACTAACTCGACCCAGCGGTCTGCGCTGTATCACGGCGCTGGGCTTTTGGCTGGGTTATTTCATTGATTCCCAGTGTAAAGTGTTCTCTTCAGTGCTTCTGACGACACACAACTCGTCTGGCGATATTATCCACTCTTGAATCACGCACTTTTGATGACTTTTCAATAATAAACAGTTTGAATATACCGAAAAACTAGAAACGTGTGGGTTTTTCTTATGGCACATGAACCAACTCAAAGATGAAGCCATTTGAGGCATCGGCCTGTAATAACCATTCAAGCAAACTCCTTTTATCACATTGTTATAACTTAACATAATTCCATGAAATGCCATGACTGTACTTTGGACATTACCTTACATTTTAGAACTACATGTTATATGGTGGTTTCCAACATGCTTTGACATTACTTTTTTAAATACTATACTTTTTATTTTTTTGAAATACCGCAGACAAGTGTCTGGACGTCAGGGTTCCAGATGAAAAAGCAGCTGTTGATCATTATTTGGTCAGCGCAGCTCTACAACCACGCTCCCTTTTATACCTTTATGTAGTTAGATATTTATAGCTTATTTTTGTTTTACTTGGATATGACCACTGCAAGAGTTGTATGTATTGTAATACATAAGTTTATTTTATCAATAACCATCAAGGAAGAAGAAATTTCAAAAGCCCAAACTGTTCTATGTGATTTAAATAAATATCGAAGATTCAGATTCTGTTTGTTTTCCTTTTGTGTTTATGTTGATATAATTAGTTGTAGCATACAGTTTGTGTCCTGAAAATAAAAAGGTCATGTATGATGATTGTGCATTAGTGTTGAGTTTATACATTTATTATTAAAAAGGGAGACCGAGCGGACAGAAAAATTGGAAAAATTGCAATCACAGGATTAAAAAAAAAAACATGAAATGTCTTTGGACGGAGTCACTCTTGCCCAATAAATACTTTTGGTTTTATTTTCAAACATAGTTCTAGAAGTTTCAGGAAATTAAACAAATAATAGATTGAATAGAAACATTTGAGAACCACAAAAGGACCTAAATTCTGTTGAAAGTCTTAAAAAGTGGTGATGGTATCTGCTACAGAAGATATATTAACTTTAAAAATTCCTTTTCTTAATGAATGTGATCAGTGCTGACATAACATCATACATGTCATCATCATCATCGCAAGGCTTCTTGGACCGTGCAGGCTGCCTTGGACACATGTGAACCTGCTCCACAATGTACATAGAAAGGTAACAAAAACATCACAATTCTTACTTTCAAGTCATTATAAAATAATGAAAACAGAATTCTGAATATTATATTCGATTTCCTCCAATAAATCTCCCTAAATCTATGAAGTTTATTTCAAAAGGTTGCCTGTATTAGCATTGTATTTAAAATCGATTTTGAAATTGCTTTCAAGTAGAGCAAAGAACTAATCCAATCAAAAGGTTAAGAACTACACAAGATATGCAGCTTGGTCTAAAGGTTGATTGTTGACTTCATATCCATCTTCACTTGTACTACTAAGTCTTTATCGCTGAAAACCAGACATTAACTCATGTTAAGCACTAAAAAAAGGAAAAGCAAGAGCAAAGTCAGCAGCTCATTTTGCAAATTTGGTCAGAAAAAGATTAGTCAGAAATAATTAAATAAATTACATGATCATATAACTTTTCATCCCAACATAATTATTTGGTAAGGAAGAGGGTCTTTCATTTTTCTCTTACCGTTTACCTTGAAGCAGCTTGTTATTTCATCTAAATTAAAACAATGAGCAAAGTCTAGTTTGGACGACATCTGTCTCATTAAAACAAATTCCATTCTCACTGTACTGAGATGTTGTGGTATTTACTTATTTACTTGCATGGTTTTGTTTTGGTTTCAAGGTAATTGTGCACGTACTCATATGAAAACTATATGAAAGCCCTCTGTGATGATGCGCCACATAAAATGAGCATAACCATTCCGGTCAAACCTTTTTTTGGGTTATATCATTTGTCTGTGCAGTCTTTTCGTTTGAATCCAAGCATACGCAAACGTGTGCAACGTTGACCGTGCGGGCAGCAGAAGCACCTTCCACATTAGTGTCACACACGTGGCCTCGGCCTCACACACGTGGGCCTTCTCAAACCCCTGCCAGGGTGACATGTGGGTGACAGGCGGCTGCCGACGGTCATCCAGCAGAGGACATTCAATCAGTCAGCGCAAGGGACGGATCAGCGCCACCTATATATTTGCAGTGGACATTTTCGAAGAAAGGCAGCTGAGACTGAAGGACGTCAACAGCCGTTACCGATATGTTTTTGCACCTCGAGATGTCGAGTGTTCGCAGGCGGCCACAGTGCTGCACCAGGAGGAACAAAGACCTGCAAGGGGTTTGGAGGGGAGGGGGGGGGTGCAAAAGGTCAACAGTTCCATCCTTCCAGTCTGGGGCTGCAGACGTATGGAGCCGCACGCCACTCACCTGTCAGTGATGTTATTGCAGCAGGAGAGGTAGAGGTGCTGCAGCCTGTGCAGGTGCGGCGTGGCTTGTGCCACGCCGCAGTCACTGATGCCCGGGCAGTGGCTGAGAGCCAGGCTGGTGAGGCTGCGGCAGTGCCGAGCCACCGAGGCCAAGCTGGCGTCGGAGATCTCCGGCAGCATGGAGAGCGACAGGCGGCGAAGGTCCGGGTAACGCACCACCTGGAGAGAGAGAGAGAGAGAAGCGATACGCTGTCACCTTGTTGTTCCACCCGGCGGCGGATACGTTAACTCTTTCGTCTCCCCCTACCTGCGTGATGCTGCTGTCTGTGAGCTTGGGGCAGGCCGAGAGGTCCAGCTCCTGCAGCCTGCACAGAGCCAAGAGTGAAGCTCCGGCCTGCTGTTTGAACTGCTGCAGGTCGGTCTGGGTCACCAGCTTGGGCCGCTCCTCAAACGGCAAACGCGGAGGCTTGAAGAAGCCCATGTTGCCAAAGGTCCGGGTGAACCTCGGACCCTTGTCTCCCTGTTAAATGACACCGTCAGTACGAAAAGCACAGGCCCTGTGAACTCCTCCGACCAGCTCTCACACGTCCTCACAGGTCCGTTGAGCTCACCGTCTCCTGGTCGGGATCACATTTGGTCGTTTCCACGATCCCCAGCAGACCCCAGTCTGTGACTTCTTTACACCAGCCGAGCCGCAGGACCACCAGCTTCGGCAGGTACGTGGCTATGGCGCGCACGGACAGGTCAGTCACGTTGACACATGACGTCAGGTCGAGCTCGCGGAGGGAATCCCCCAGAAGCTGGGTGAGAGAGAAAACTGCAAGATCCTGAAGAGAGGACGGAGAAGAATGTCTTTTCCTACGTGTTGTTCCACGTGCGCACACACACACACACAAACATGCAAACACATGCAAAACCACATTAGCTGACGGACCCTGATGTAGGTGCAGCCCTTGAGGCTGAGTGTCTCCAGCTGTGCTCTGGCAGCACACGATCCCGTCAAGCCTTTCACGACCTCTGTCCCGCTGACATGCAGACACTCGGACAGATCCAGCCTCCTCAGGGACGACACGGACAGCAGCTCGGCGAGGCCTGTGGACGGCACGTGGATGCGTGAGGGCGCGAGTTGCATCGTCCCGGCCAGAGAAAGAGGCCAGGCTCGACTGATTGTTTAACGATATACATTCCAGGACGTAGAGGAGTCCCAACAATTACCTCTTTAAGACACATGAGGGTTGTCAAATTTAATCAAATTACATTCAAATACTCATGTTGTGGATATTGATGGTCACCAGAATCCTCCATGAATCCTGATCTTTTTATTAATCATCCGACTCACATAATTGCTAACAATTTCACTTATTTGCTCCCGATGGAATACAACATCTGCTTTGTGATTTAGTTCTGACGAGGCTGTGAGGAGTAGCTACTCATTCGGCTAATTGGCTTACAATGGCCAGTAAGCAACGCGCTAAGCCTTTTAATTTTGCTATATTTACAAATAATTATTTACGTGTATGATACACAGGAAAACCGGATTACATCATCTGTACCTTTTTCAGTGATCCTCCAATTGCGCGACAAAGAGAGGTGAGTCATTGACTTGAGGCCGCGCGCTGTGGCCTCCACGGACCTGCTGGTCAGCTCCGTGCAGGCGCTGATGTCCAGCCGCTGGATGCTCGGCTGGTGCTGCACCAGAACCTCCACCGAGTAATCAGTGAGCTCCTTACAGCCGTGCAGACTCAGTTCCTCCAAGACCAAATCCTGAACCTGACACACAGTAAAAATGCAACGTAAAGGGAATATGTGTTTTGTATGATCACAGGAAATCAAAACTCTTTATCTTTAGAAAAGTTAAAAGGCCGCACTGAAATCATGAGCAGAATGCAGTTATTTTGTCACTGAATAAAACCAGCGTAGGTACCGGGGACTGAAGGAAACCTGACCTGTGCTATCGTGCGTAGTGACCTCGGGGTAATAGAAGTCCTGCTGAGGTCCAGAGCAACAAGGGAGGATTTTTTGCTCCGTCAACAGCCTCCAGACGTTCCTCTCAGCGAGAGCAATGCCGAGGGAATCTTTTAACGCCCCCACCGGCAGCTCGTACGGGTCAAACTCGAAGGCGATGTGGCAGCCGCCAGCGAGAGGCGGCGGGAGGCGAGGGGTGCACCCGTGAGCCGTTGAAGGTGACGCCGAGAGGCCCCAAGAGGTCGGACAGGTCCAGCTCCTCCAGACCAGACAGAGCCGACCGACCTGCAACCGCAAGATGGAGTTTGAGCTGAATCTGAGCCACAGGTGGAAAAACTATAAAGTCGTGCAAACACAATGACATAAACATTTATTGAGGGGGATCAATATGAGCGGTGAGGCTACATTTAACTGTTGTAATAGTGTAGTGAACATAAGCGTGATACTTGACAGTAGGACACAAAAGGTTCTCAAGATTTACTCGGGAAAAGGTCAGAAAATAAGTTACAGTTCTTAAGGGCAGACTGCTGCATAAAACATGAAGGAATCTGTGTCAAATCACCAATTACCTCCTCTTTAAAAACAAAAAGATTAGTAACAGTGTTTCATTGGCACGATTGATTACTAGTAGGCACAGCTACGGTAACACAGGTTCACAGGTCTCTGTAAACTGCAGCTCGAACCCTCGCTAAGACCAAGAAAGTGGGGTCGTTCATTGCCTTTAAAATCCTGCTGTTGTTTCATAAAGCACTAAAAGGTTTAGGGCCAACATTCCGAACCAAACATGGAGAAGCAGCGTTTAGCTTTTCTGTGCCGCATATCGGGAACAAACTCCCAGAAAGCTGCACTAAAGATTTGAGAGACTGGGACATGAAACAGTCCAGTGAAGGAATTTAAGCTTGTTTGTCTGTTTTTAACAAATCTTCTAATCTATTTTCCTTGTTTCTTTGATGGTTTTATGTGAAGCACTTTAAATTGCCTTGTCTTTTTTAGATGTGCTATACAAATAAACGTGCCTTGCTTAGGAAATCATTATTACTTTATTACTTCATAATCTTACCATTACATAAAATGTTTGTGTCCCCTCAAAAAATGCACAGCACAATCTCCCCAAATTCTGGACAACTTTTACATTAGTCACTTTAACTGTAATTTATCACTTTGTCGTCACTCGTCACTTTGTTACTTGTTCGCTAGTGCACTTTATGCTTAATATTTGTTTTACTTTTTTAATATTTTAAATTTTGAACTTTAACTTTATTCCCTTGTTTTATACTAACCCATTGCATTAGCATTTCAATTTACTTTATTTTATTACTTGTGCACTGCTGTCTTGTTGTCTATTGTCACACTGTCTACTGTCACGCACCAACCGCCTACAGACAAATTCCCTTGTATGTTTGACATATTTTGGTAATAAATGTTTCCTGATTCCTGATTTTGTTGC
>BMAF01000221.1:0-35876 GCA_014132575.2 Gasterosteus nipponicus
GACGTATGCACCATCAGACGTACGCACCATCAGACGTATGCACCATCAGACGTAAGCACCATCAGACATAAGCACCATCAAACGTATGCACCATCAGACGTAAGCACCATCAGACGTAAGCACCATCAGTCGTAAGCACCATCAGATGTATGCACCATCAGACGTACGCACCATCAGACGTAAGCACCATCAGATATACGCATCATCAGACGTAGCACCATCAATCGTATGCACTATCAGATGTATGCACCATCAGACGTAGCACCATCAGTCTATACCATCAGACGATGCGCACCATCAGACGTAAGCACCATCAGACGGTAAGCGCACCATCATAAGCATCATCAGATATAAGCACCATCAGACGTAAGCACCATCAGATATACGCACCATCAGATATAAGCACCATCAGATATGAAGTACAATCAGGCGTAAGCACCATCAGACGTAAGCACCATCAGATATAAGCACCATCGAGCGCTCATCGGGCGCACCATCAGGCGTATATCAGCACCCATCAGATGTATGCACCATCAGGCGTAGTTACATCACGTCCGACTAGCACCAAGCACACCATCAGACGTATGCACTATCGGCGTGGCACCATCAGACGTAAGCACCATCAGATACGGGCACCATCAGATGTATGCACCATCAGACGTAAGCACCATCAGATATATGCACCATCAGATATAAGCACCATCAGACGTATGCACCATCAGACGAGCACCATCAGATATGCACCATCAGACGTAAGCACCATCACGTAGCGTAGAAGCACCATCAGACATAAGCACCATCAGGCGTAGCACCATCAGACGTAAGCACCATCAGATATAAGTACCGTCAGACATAAGCACCATCAGACGTAGCACCATCAGACGTAAGCACCATCAGATATAAGCATCATCAGATATACGCACCATCAGAAAGCACCATCAGATGTACGCATCATCAGATGTATGCACCATCAGACGTAAGCACCATCAGTCAGAAGCGCACCATCAGACGTATGCACCATCAGATCGAAGTACCATCAGATGTGGGCACCATCAAACATAAGCACCATCAGATATACGCACCATCAGACGTATGCACCATCAGATATACGCACCATCAGATATAAGCACCATCAGACGTAGCACCATCAGATACACACCATCAGCGGAAGCACCATCAGATATACGCACAATCAGATATAAGCACCATCAGACGTAAGCACCATCAGATATGCACCATCAGACGGAAGCACCATCAGACGTAAGCACCATCAGACATAAGCACCATAAGCACCATCAGTCGTAGCACCATCAGATATAAGCACCATCAGACGTAAGCACCATCAGACGTATGCACCATCAAACATACGCACCATCAGACGTAAGCACCATCAGACGTATGCACCATCAGATATAAGCATCATCAGATATAGCACCATCAGACGTATGCACCATCAGACAGCACCATCAGATACGCACCATCAGACATAAGCACCATCAGACATAAGCACCATCAGACATAAGCACCATCAGATATACGCACCATCAGAAAGCACCATCAGATATAAGCACCATCAGATATAGCACCATCAGACGTAAGCACCATCAGATATAAGCACCATCAGACGTAAGCACCATCAGCACCATCAGATATGCACCATCAGATGTATGCACCATCAGATGTATGCACCATCATCAAGCACCATCAGATATAAGCACCATCATCATAGCACCATCAGACGTAGCACCATCAGACGTAAGCACCATCAGACATAAGCACCATCAGACGAAGCACCATCAGACGTATGCACCATCAGATATAAGCATCATCAGACATAAGCACCATCAGGCGCACGCACCATCAGACGCACCATCAGATAAACGCATCATCAGACGTAAGTACCATCAGACGAAATGCACCATCAGACGTAGCACCATCAGACGTAAGCACCATCAGACATAAGCACCATCAGACGTAGCACCATCAGACGTATGTGCACCATCAGATATAAGCACCATCAGATATAAGCACCATCAGACGTATGCACCATCAGACGTAAGCACATCATCGCACCATCAGACGAAGCACCATCAGATATAAGCACCATCAGACGTGGCACCATCAGACGAAAGCACCATCAGATATACACCATCAGACGTAGCACCATCAGATATACGCACCATCAGACGTAGCACCATCAGACGTAAGCACCATCAGACATAAGCACCATCAGATATAAGCACCATCAGCACCATCAGATGTATGCACCATCAGACGTATGCACCATCAGACGTAAGCACCATCAGACGTAAGCACCATCAGACGTAAGCACCATCAGACATAAGCACCATCAGATATACGCACCATCAGACGTAAGCACCATCAGACGTAAGCACCATCAGACGTACGCACCATCAGACTTAAGCACCATCAGACGCAGCACCATCAGACGTAAGCACCATCAGACGTATGCACCATCAGACGTATGCACCATCAGACGTAAGCACCATCAGACGAAGCACCATCAGACATAAGCACCATCAGACGTAAGCACCATCAGATATACGCACCATCAGATATAAGCACCATCAGACGTATGCACCATCAGATATACGCATCATCAGATATAAGCACCATCAGACGTAGCACCATCAGCACCATCAGATATACGCACCATCAGACATAAGCACCATCAGATATATGCACCATCAGACATAAGCACCATCAGAGCACCATCAGATATACGCACCATCAGACGTATGCACCATCAGACGTAAGCACCATCAGATATAAGCACCATCAGACGTAAGCACCATCAGACGTAAGCACCATCAGACGTATGCACCATCAGACGTAAGCACCATCAGACGTAAGCACCATCAGATATAGCACCATCAGACGTAAGCACCATCAGACGACGGCACCATCAGATAAGCACCATCAGATATAAGCACCATCAGATATACGCACCATCAGACGTAAGCACCATCAGACGTAAGCACCATCAGACGTAGCACCATCAGACATAAGCACCATCAGATGTAAGCACCATCAGACGTATGCACCATCAGATATACGCACCAT
Source organism: Gasterosteus nipponicus (assembly GCA_014132575.2). Lineage (NCBI taxonomy): Eukaryota > Metazoa > Chordata > Actinopteri > Perciformes > Gasterosteidae > Gasterosteus > Gasterosteus nipponicus. The sequence goes on from BMAF01000221.1 coordinate 3,085, forward strand.
CAGACGTAAGCACCATCAGATATAAGCACCATCAGACGTATGCACCATCAGATATACGCACCATCAGACGTAAGCACCATCAGACGTAAGCACCATCAGACGTATGCACCATCAGATATACGCACCATCAGCACCATCAGACGCAAGCACCATCAGACGTAAGCACCATCAGACGTAAGCACCATCAGATATACGCACCATCAGATATAAGCACCATCAGACGTAAGCACCATCAGACGTAGCACCATCAGATGCACCATCAGACGTAAGCACCATCAGACGTAAGCACCATCAGTCGTAAGCACCATCAGATATAAGCACCATCAGACGTATGCACCATCAGACGTATGCACCATCATCAGCACCATCAGACGTAAGCACCATCAGATCAGGGGCACCATCAGACGTATGCACCATCAGACGTAAGCACCATCAGACGTAGCACCATCAGACATAAGCACCATCAGACGTAAGCACCATCAGACGTACGCACCATCAGACGTAAGCACCATCAGATATACGCACCATCAGACATAAGCACCATCAGACGTAAGCACCATCAGATATAAGCACCATCAGACATAAGCACCATCAGACGTAAGCACCATCAGACGTAAGCACCATCAGACATACGCACTCATCAGACGTAAGCACCATCAGATATAAGCACCATCAGACGTATGCACCATCAGATATACGCACCATCAGACGAAGCACCATCAGATATAAGCATCAGACAGCACCATCAGACGTATGCACCATCAGTATACGCACCATCAGACGTATGCACCATCAGAGACCATCAGTATGCACCATCAGACGTAAGCACCATCAGACGTAAGCACCATCAGACATAAGCACCATCAGACGTCAGCACGCACCATCAGACGTAAGCACCATCAGATATACGCACCATCAGATATAAGCACCATCAGACGTAAGCACCATCAGACGTAAGCACCATCAGCACCATCAGACGTAAGCACCATCAGACGTATGCACCATCAGACGTATGCACCATCAGATATACGCACCATCAGATATAAGCACCATCAGACGTAAGCACCATCAGATATCAGCACCATCAGATATACGCACCATCAGATATAGATAAGCACCATCAGACGTATGCACCATCAGATGTATGCACCATCAGACAGCACCATCAGACGTAAGCACCATCAGACGTAGCACCATCAGATATAAGCACCATCAGACATAAGCACCATCAGACGTATGCACCATCAGATATAAGCACCATCAGATATAAGCACCATCAGACGTAAGCACCATCAGATATAAGCACCATCAGATATAAGCACCATCAGACGTAAGCACCATCAGATATACGCACCATCAGACGTATGCACCATCAGACGTAAGCACCATCAGACGTATGCACCATCAGACGTAAGCACCATCAGACGTATGCACCATCAGATATAAGCACCATCAGACGTAAGCACCATCAGACGTATGCACCATCAGATATACGCACCATCAGACGTATGCACCATCAGACGAGCACCATCAGACGTATGCACCATCAGATATAAGCACCATCAGACGAAAAGCACCATCAGACGAAGCACCATCAGACGTAAGCACCATCAGATATACGCACTCAATCAAACATCAGACACCATCAGACGTAGCACCATCAGACATAAGCACCATCAGACATAAGCACCATCAGACGTAAGCACCATCAGTGCACCATCAGACGTAAGCACCATCAGATGTATGCACCATCAGACGTACGCACCATCAGACGTAAGCACCATCAGATATACGCACCATCAGATATACGCACCATCAGACGTAAGCACCATCAGATATAAGCACCATCAGATATAAGCACCATCACCATCAGCACCATCAGATAAGCACCATCAGACGTATGCACCATCAGACGTAAGCACCATCAGACGTAAGCACCATCAGACGTAAGCACCATCAGACATAAGCACCATCAGACGTAGCACCATCAGACGTAAGCACCATCAGACGTAAGCACCATCAGATATACGCACCATCAGACACCATCAGCACCATCAGACATAAGCACCATCAGACGTAAGCACCATCAGAGACATCAGAGCACCATCAGATATAAGCACCATCAGACATATAAGCACATCATCAGATATAGCACCATCAGACGTAAGCACCATCAGATATAAGCACCATCAGACGAAGCACCATCAGATATAAGCACCATCAGACGTAAGCACCATCAGACGTAAGCACCATCAGATATAAGCACCATCAGACACCAGCACCATCAGACGTATGCACCATCAGACGTAAGCACCATCAGACGTAAGCACCATCAGATATAAGCACCATCAGACGTAAGCACCATCAGATATACGCACCATCAGACGTGAAGCACCATCAGATATAAGCACCATCAGACGTATGCACCATCAGACATAAGCACCATCAGATATAAGCACCATCAGATATAGCACCATCAGACAGCACCATCAGACAGCACCATCAGACGCACCATCAGACGTAAGCACCATCAGACGTAAGCACCATCAGACGTAGCACCATCAGACATAAGCACCATCAGACGTAAGCACCATCAGACGTAAGCACCATCAGACGATGCACCATCAGATATAAGCACCATCAGATATAAGCACCATCAGACGTAAGCACCATCAGACATAAGCACCATCAGATATAAGCACCATCAGACGCACCATCAGACGTAAGCACCATCAGACGTATGCACCATCAGATATAAGCACCATCAGACGTAAGCACCATCAGATATACGCACCATCAGATATAAGCACCATCAGACATAAGCACCATCAGATATAAGCACCATCAGATATAAGCACCATCAGACGTAGCACCATCAGATATAAGCACCATCAGACGTATGCACCATCACGTAAGCACCATCAGATATATGCACCATCAGATATACGCACCATCAGACGTAAGCACCATCAGATAGCAGCACCATCAGATATAAGCACCATCAGACGTAAGCACCATCAGATATAAGCACCATCAGATATAAGCACCATCAGCACCATCAGATATAAGCACCATCAGCACCATCAGACGCACCATCAGAAGCACCATCAGACGTATGCACCATCAGCACCATCAGATATAAGCACCATCAGATATAAGCACCATCAGACGTAAGCACCATCAGACGTAAGCACCATCAGATATAAGCACCATCAGACGTAGCACCATCAGACGTAAGCACCATCAGACGTAAGCACCATCAGATATAAGCACCATCAGACGTAAGCACCATCAGACATAAGCACCATCACCATCACCATCAGACGTATGCACCATCAGACCATCAGACGTAAGCACCATCAGATATAAGCACCATCAGATATAAGCACCATCAGAGATAAGCACCATCAGCACCATCAGATATAAGCACCATCAGACATAGCACCATCAGATATAAGCACCATCAGACATCAGCACCATCAGATATAAGCACCATCAGAAGCACCATCAGACGTAAGCACCATCAGACGTAGCACCATCAGACGTATGCACCATCAGACAGATCAGACGAAGCACCATCAGACGTAAGCACCATCAGATATACGCACCATCAGACGTAAGCACCATCAGACGTATGCACCATCAGATATACGCACCATCATCAGCATAAGCACCATCAGCACCATCAGATAGCACCATCAGATATACGCACCATCAGATATAAGCACCATCAGATATAAGCACCATCAGATATATCGCACCATCAGATATAAGCACCATCAGACCATCAGACGTAAGCACCATCAGATATAAGCACCATCAGACGAAGCACCATCAGACGTATAAGCACCATCAGACATATCAGCACCATCAGATATAAGCACCATCAGATATAAGCACCATCAGATATAAGCACCATCAGATATACGCACCATCAGACGTAAGCACCATCAGATATAAGCACCATCAGACGTAAGCACCATCAGACGTAAGCACCATCCATCAGATATATGCACCATCAGACATACGCACCATCAGACGTAAGCACCATCAGCACCATCAGATATAAGCACCATCAGATATAGCACCATCAGACGTAAGCACCATCAGATATAAGCACCATCAGATATAAGCACCATCAGACGTAAGCACCATCAGATATAAGCACCATCAGATACGCACCATCAGACGTAAGCACCATCAGACAGCACCATCAGACGTAGCACCATCAGACGTAAGCACCATCAGACGTATGCACCATCAGACGTATGCACGCACCATCAGACGTAGCACCATCAGATATACGCACCATCAGATATAAGCACCATCAGACGCACCATCAGACGCACCATCAGATATAGCACCATCAGACATCAGAAGCACCATCAGAGACGCACCATCAGACGCACCATCAGACGTAGCACCATCAGACGTATCAGACGCACCATCAGACGTAAGCACCATCAGACGTAAGCACCATCAGATATAAGCACCATCAGACGTAAGCACCATCAGACGTAAGCACCATCAGACATAAGCACCATCAGATATAAGCACCATCAGATATAAGCACCATCAGATATACGCACCATCAGACATAAGCACCATCAGACGTAAGCACCATCAGACGTAAGCACCATCAGACATAAGCACCATCAGACGTAAGCACCATCAGACGTAAGCACCATCAGATATAAGCACCATCAGATATACGCACCATCAGACGTAAGCACCATCAGATATACGCACCATCAGACGTACGCACCATCAGACGTCAGCACCATCAGACGTATGCACCATCAGACGTAGCACCATCAGATATAAGCACCATCAGACGTAAGCACCATCAGATATAAGCACCATCAGATATAAGCACCATCAGACGTAGCACCATCAGACGTAGCACATCAGATCAGACCATCAGATATAGCACCATCAGATATAAGCACCATCAGATATAAGCACCATCAGATACGCACCATCAGATAAGCACCATCAGACGTAAGCACCATCAGACCATCAGACGTAAGCACCATCAGATAAGCACCATCAGACGTAAGCACCATCAGCACCATCAGATATAAGCACCATCAGACGTAAGCACCATCAGACATAAGCACCATCAGTCGTAAGCACCACCAGACGTAAGCACCATCAGAGAGCACCATCAGACATAAGCACCATCAGACATAAGCACCATCAGCACCATCAGACGTAAGCACCATCAGATATAAGCACCATCAGATATAAGCACCATCAGACGTAAGACCACCATCAGATAGCACCATCAGACGTAAGCACCATCAGACGTAAGCACCATCAGACGTACGCACCATCAGATATAAGCACCATCAGACGTAAGCACCATCAGACATAAGCACCATCAGACGTAAGCACCATCAGACGTATCAGCACCATCAGACCATCAGACGCACCATCAGACATACGCACCATCAGACATAGCAGCACCATCAGACGTAAGCACCATCAGATAAGCACCATCAGACGTAGCACCATCAGATATACGCACACCATCAGACGTAGCACCATCAGACGTAAGCACCATCAGACGTAGCACCATCAGCACCATCAGATATAAGCACCATCAGATATAAGCACCATCAGACGAAGCACCATCAGACGTAAGCACCATCAGATATACCAGCACCATCAGATATAAGCACCATCAGATATAAGCACCATCAGATATAAGCACCATCAGACGTATGCACCATCAGACGTAAGCACCATCAGACGTACGCACCATCAGACGAGCACCATCAGACGTAAGCACCATCAGATATACGCACCATCAGACGTAAGCACCATCAGACGTAAGCACCATCAGACGTAGCACCATCATCAGACGCACCATCATATGCACCATCAGACAGATAAGCACCATCAGATATAAGCACCATCAGACATAGCACCATCAGACGCACCATCAGACGCACCATCAGATATAAGCACCATCAGACGTATGCACCATCAGACGTAGCACCATCAGACGATAAGCACCATCAGACGTAAGCACCATCAGACGTAAGCACCATCAGACGTATGCACCATCAGACCATCAGACATGCACCATAAGCACCATCAGACGTATGCACCATCAGACGTAAGCACCATCAGACGTAGCACCATCAGATATAAGCACCATCAGATATAAGCACCATCAGATATAAGCACCATCAGATATAGCACCATCAGATATATCAGCACCATCAGATACGCACCATCAGACGTAAGCACCATCAGACGTAAGCACCATCAGACGTATGCACCATCAGACGTATGCACCATCAGACGTAGCACCATCAGACGTAAGCACCATCAGATATACGGCACCATCAGACGTAAGCACCATCAGACGTAAGCACCATCAAGCACCATCAGACGCACCATCAGACACCATCAGACGTATGCACCATCAGATCAGCACCATCAGATATAAGCACCATCAGATATAAGCACCATCAGATCAGACGTAAGCACCATCAGATATAAGCACCATCAGACGTAAGCACCATCAGAGCACCATCAGATATAGCACCATCAGACGTAAGCACCATCAGATATAAGCACCATCAGACGTAAGCACCATCAGACGTAAGCACCATCAGATATAAGCACCATCAGATATAAGCACCATCAGATATAAGCACCATCAGACGTAAGCACCATCAGATATAAGCACCATCAGACGTAAGCACCATCAGACGTAAGCACCATCAGCACCATCAGATATAAGCACCATCAGACCATCAGACGCACCATCAGATATACGCACCATCAGACGTAAGCACCATCAGACGTAGCACCATCAGACGTACGCACCATCAGACGTATGCACCATCAGATATAAGCACCATCAGATATACGCACCATCAGACGTAAGCACCATCAGACGTAAGCACCATCAGACAGCACCATCAGACGTAAGCACCATCAGATAAGCACCATCAGACATAAGCACCATCAGCACCATCAGACGTATGCACCATCAGACGTAAGCACCATCAGATATAAGCACCATCAGACATCAAGCACCATCAGACGTAAGCACCATCAGATATAAGCACCATCAGATATAAGCACCATCAGATATAAGCACCATCAGATAAGCACCATCAGACATCAGCACCATCAGACGTAGCACCATCAGACGTATCAGAGCACCATCAGACGTAAGCACCATCAGACGTAAGCACCATCAGACGTAAGCACCATCAGACATCAGACGCACCATCAGACGTAAGCACCATCAGACAGCACCATCAGATATAAGCACCATCAGATATAAGCACCATCAGACGTATGCACCATCAGAGACCATCAGACGCAGCACCATCAGACGTAGCACCATCAGAGATATCAGACGCACCATCAGATATACGCACCATCAGAGCACCATCAGATGTATGCACCATCAGATGTATGCACCATCAGATCAGATGCACCATCAGACGTAGCACCATCAGCACCATCAGATATAAGCACCATCAGACATAAGCACCATCAGACGTAAGCACCATCAGATATACGCACCATCAGACATCAGAGCACCATCAGACAGATAAGCACCATCAGACATAAGCACCATCAGATATAAGCACCATCAGACGTAAGCACCATCAGACGCACCATCAGACGTAGCACCATCAGACATAAGCACCATCAGACATAAGCACCATCAGACGTAAGCACCATCAGACATAAGCACCATCAGATATACGCACCATCAGACGTACGCACCATCAGACGTAAGCACCATCAGACGTACGCACCATCAGACGTAAGCACCATCAGACGTAAGCACCATCAGACGTACGCACCATCAGACGTAAGCACCATCAGACGTAAGCACCATCAGACGTAAGCACCATCAGACGTAAGCACCATCAGATGTAAGCACCATCAGATAAGCACCATCAGATATACGCACCATCAGACGTAAGCACCATCAGATATACAGCACCACTCAGATCAGTAAGCACCATCAGACGTATAAGCACCATCAGATATAAGCACCATCAGATATACGCACCATCAGACGTAAGCACCATCAGCACCATCAGATGCACCATCAGATATAAGCACCATCAGACGTAGCACCATCAGACGTATCAGCACCATCAGACGTAAGCACCATCAGACGTAGCACCATCAGACATAGCACCATCAGACGTAAGCACCATCAGACGTATGCACCATCAGATATAAGCACCATCAGATATAAGCACCATCAGACGTAAGCACCATCAGATATACGCACCATCAGACGTAAGCACCATCAGACGTAAGCACCATCAGATATACGCACCATCAGACGTAAGCACCATCAGACGTAAGCACCATCAGCACCATCAGACATAAGCACCATCAGACGTAAGCACCATCAGACGTAAGCACCATCAGACGTAAGCACCATCAGACGTAAGCACCATCAGACGTAAGCACCATCAGACGTATGCACCATCAGACGTATGCACCATCAGATATAAGCACCATCAGATATAAGCACCATCAGACGTAAGCACCATCAGATATACGCACCATCAGACGTAAGCACCATCAGACGTAAGCACCATCAGACGTAAGCACCATCAGACGTAAGCACCATCAGACGTAAGCACCATCAGACATAAGCACCATCAGACGTAAGCACCATCAGACGTAAGCACCATCAGACGTAAGCACCATCAGACGTATGCACCATCAGACGAAGCACCATCATGCACCATCAGACGTAAGCACCATCAGATATAAGCACCATCAGATATAAGCACCATCAGATATAAGCACCATCAGACGTAAGCACCATCAGACGTAAGCACCATCAGACAGCACCATCAGCACCATCAGACGTAAGCACCATCAGACATAAGCACCATCAGATATAAGCACCATCAGAAGCACCATCAGATATAAGCACCATCAGACGTAAGCACCATCAGACGTAAGCACCATCAGACGTAGCACCATCAGACGTATGCACCATCAGACGTAGCACCATCAGATAGCACCATCAGCACCATCAGACGTAAGCACCATCAGACGTATGCACCATCAGATATACGCACCATCAGACGTATGCACCATCAGACGTAAGCACCATCAGATATACGCACCATCAGATATACGCACCATCAGACGTAGCACCATCAGACGTAAGCACCATCAGATATACGCACCATCAGATATAGCACCATCAGACGTAAGCACCATCAGACGTATAAGCACCATCAGACGCACCATCAAGCACCATCAGACGTAGCACCATCAGATATACGCACCATCAGAGACCATCAGCGTATGCACCATCAGACAGCACCATCAGACGTAAGCACCATCAGACGTAAGCACCATCAGATATACGCACCATCAGACGTACGCACCATCAGACGTAAGCACCATCAGATATACGCACCATCAGACGTAAGCACCATCAGACGTAAGCACCATCAGACGTATGCACCATCAGACGTAAGCACCATCAGACGTAAGCACCATCAGACGTAAGCACCATCAGACGTAAGCACCATCAGATATAAGCACCATCAGACGTAAGCACCATCAGACATAAGCACCATCAGATATACGCACCATCAGACGTAAGCACCATCAGACGTAAGCACCATCAGACGTAAGCACCATCAGATATACGCACCATCAGATATACGCACCATCAGACATAAGCACCATCAGACGTATGCACCATCAGACATAAGCACCATCAGATATAAGCACCATCAGACGTATGCACCATCAGACATAAGCACCATCAGACGTAAGCACCATCAGACGTAAGCACCATCAGACATAAGCACCATCAGACGTAAGCACCATCAGACGTATGCACCATCAGACGTAAGCACCATCAGTCATAAGCACCATCAGACGTAAGCACCATCAGACGTACGCACCATCAGACGTAAGCACCATCAGACGTAAGCACCATCAGACAGCACCATCAGACATAAGCACCATCAGATAGCAAGCACCATCAGACGTAAGCACCATCAGACGTAAGCACCATCAGACGTATGCACCATCAGACGTACGCACCATCAGACGATGCACCATCAGACATGCACCATCAGAGCACCATCAGATATAAGCACCATCAGACACCATCAGCACCATCAGATATACGCACCATCAGACGTAAGCACCATCAGACATCATCAGTAAGCACCATCAGACGTAAGCACCATCAGACGTAAGCACCATCAGACGCACCATCAGCACCATCAGACGTAAGCACCATCAGACGTAAGCACCATCAGACGTATGCACCATCATAAGCACCATCATCAGACGTAAGCACCATCAGACGTAAGCACCATCAGACGTAAGCACCATCAGATATAAGCACAGACATCAGATATAAGCACCATCAGACGTAAGCACCATCAGATATACGCACCATCAGACGTAAGCACCATCAGACGTAAGCACCATCAGATATGCACCATCAGACGTAAGCACCATCAGACATAAGCACCATCAGACGTAAGCACCATCAGACGTAAGCACCATCAGACGTAAGCACCATCAGACGTAAGCACCATCAGATGTATGCACCATCAGACGTAAGCACCATCAGACGTATGCACCATCAGATATAAGCACCATCAGATATAAGCACCATCAGACGTAAGCACCATCAGATATACGCACCATCAGACGTAGCACCATCAGACGTAAGCACCATCAGACGTAAGCACCATCAGATATAAGCACCATCAGATATAAGCACCATCAGACGTAAGCACCATCAGAGCACCATCAGACGTAGCACCATCAGACGTAGCACCATCAGACGTAAGCACCATCAGACGTACGCACCATCAGACGTATGCACCATCAGACGTAAGCACCATCAGACGCACCATCAGATATAAGCACCATCAGACATCAGAAGCACCATCAGACGTAAGCACCATCAGACGTAGCACCATCAGACGTAAGCACCATCAGACGTAAGCACCATCAGACGTACGCACCATCAGACGTACCATCAGCACCATCAGAGCACCATCAGATGTATGCACCATCAGACGTATGCATCATCAGATCAGTATGCACCATCAGACGTAAGCACCATCAGACGTAAGCACCATCAGATATACGCACCATCAGACGCACCATCAGACATAAGCACCATCAGATATAAGCACCATCAGACGTAAGCACCATCAGACGCACCATCAGATACGCACCATCAGACATAAGCACCATCAGATAAGCACCATCAGACGTAAGCACCATCAGACGTAAGCACCATCAGACATAAGCACCATCAGACGAAAGCACCATCAGACATAAGCACCATCAGACGTATGCACCATCAGACGTAAGCACCATCAGATATAAGCACCATCAGACGTAAGCACCATCAGACGTATGCACCATCAGACGTAAGCACCATCAGACGTAAGCACCATCAGACATATGCACCATCAGCACCATCAGACGCACCATCAGACGTATGCACCATCAGATATAAGCACATCATCAGATATCAGATATACGCACCATCAGACGTAAGCACCATCAGACGTAAGCACCATCAGACGTCAGACGCACCATCAGACGTAAGCACCATCAGACGTAGCACCATCAGATATAAGCACCATCAGACGTAAGCACCATCAGATATACGCACCATCAGACGTAAGCACCATCAGACGTAAGCACCATCAGACGTAAGCACCATCAGACGTAAGCACCATCAGATATAAGCACCATCAGACGTATGCACCATCAGACGTATGCACCATCAGACGTAAGCACCATCAGACGTATGCACCATCAGACGTAGCACCATCAGATATAAGCACCATCAGATATACGCACCATCAGACGTAAGCACCATCAGACATAAGCACCATCAGATATATGCACCATCAGACGTATGCACCATCAGACGTAAGCACCATCAGATATAAGCACCATCAGACGTAAGCACCATCAGACGTAGCACCATCAGATATAAGCACCATCAGACGTAAGCACCATCAGACGTAAGCACCATCAGACGTAAGCACCATCAGATATAAGCACCATCAGATACGCACCATCAGACGTATGCACCATCAGACGTAAGCACCATCAGACGTAAGCACCATCAGATATACGCACCATCAGACATCAGTAAGCACCATCAGATATATGCACCATCAGATATAAGCACCATCAGACATAAGCACCATCAGATACGCACCATCAGATATAAGCACCATCAGATATAAGCACCATCAGATATAAGCACCATCAGACAGCACCATCAGACGTAAGCACCATCAGATATAAGCACCATCAGACGTAAGCACCATCAGACGTAAGCACCATCAGATATAAGCACCATCAGATATACGCACCATCAGACGTAAGCACCATCAGACGTACGCACCATCAGACGTAAGCACCATCAGACGTAAGCACCATCAGACGTAAGCACCATCAGACGTAAGCACCATCAGATATAAGCACCATCAGACGTAAGCACCATCAGATATAAGCACCATCAGACGCACCATCAGACGTAAGCACCATCAGATATATGCACCATCAGACGTAGCACCATCAGACGTAAGCACCATCAGATATAAGCACCATCAGATATAAGCACCATCAGATATAAGCACCATCAGACAGCACCATCAGATATAACGCACCATCAGACGTAGCACCATCAGATATAAGCACCATCAGACGTAAGCACCATCAGACGTAAGCACCATCAGACATAAGCACCATCAGACGTAAGCACCATCAGACGTATGCACCATCAGACGTAAGCACCATCAGACGTATGCACCATCAGACGTAAGCACCATCAGACAGCACCATCAGATATACGCACCATCAGACAGCACCATCAGATATAAGCACCATCAGATATACATCAGCACCATCAGATGTATGCACCATCAGAGTAAGCACCATCAGACGTAAGCACCATCAGACGTAAGCACCATCAGACGTATGCACCATCAGACGTAAGCACCATCAGACGTAAGCACCATCAGACGTAAGCACCATCAGATCAGACGTAAGCACCATCAGATATACGCACCATCAGATATACGCACCATCAGACATAAGCACCATCAGACATAAGCACCATCAGACGTAGCACATCACGCACCATCAGACGTAAGCACCATCAGACGTAAGCACCATCAGACGATACGCACCATCAGACATCAGATGCACCATCAGACGTATGCACCATCAGATATACGCACCATCAGACGTATGCACCAAGCACCATCAGACGTAGCACCATCAGATATAAGCACCATCAGACGTATAAGCACCATCAGCACCATATAAGCACCATCAGATATATGCACCATCAGACGTAAGCACCATCAGACGTATGCACCATCAGACGTATGCACCATCAGACGTAGCACCATCAGATATAAGCACCATCAGACGTAAGCACCATCAGACCATCAGACGTATGCACCATCAGCACCATCAGACGTATGCACCATCAGACGTAGCACCATCAGATATATGCACCATCAGACGTAAGCACCATCAGACGTATGCACCATCAGACGCGTAGCACCATCAGACGTAAGCACCATCAGACATATGCACCATCAGACGTAAGCACCATCAGACGTATGCACCATCAGATATAGCACCATCAGACGTAAGCACCATCAGACGTAAGCACCATCAGACGCATCAGATGCACCATCAGCACCATCAGACATAAGCACCATCAGACGTAAGCACCATCAGACGTATGCACCATCAGATATAAGCACCATCAGATATAAGCACCATCAGACAGTAGCACCATCAGCACCATCAGACGTGAGCACCATCAGACGTAAGCACCATCAGATATATCAGCACCATCAGATATAAGCACCATCAGACGTATGCACCATCAGATATACGCACCATCAGACGTAAGCACCATCAGACGTATGCACCATCAGATGTATGCACCATCAGACGTAAGCACCATCAGACGTAAGCACCATCAGACGTAAGCACCATCAGACGTAAGCACCATCAGACGTAAGCACCATCAGATATATGCACCATCAGACGTAAGCACCATCAGATATAAGCACCATCAGATATACGCACCATCAGATATAAGCACCATCAGACATAAGCACCATCAGATATACGCACCATCAGATATACGCACCATCAGACATAAGCACCATCAGACGTAAGCACCATCAGATGTATGCACCATCAGACGTAAGCACCATCAGACGTAAGCACCATCAGACGTAAGCACCATCAGACGTAAGCACCATCAGATATAGCACCATCAGACGTAGCACCATCAGATATAAGCACCATCAGACGTATGCACCATCAGATGTAAGCACCATCAGACGTAAGCATCAGACGTATGCACCATCAGACGTAAGCACCATCAGACGTAAGCACCATCAGACGTAAGCACCATCAGACGTAAGCACCATCAGATAAACGCACCATCAGACGTAAGCACCATCAGATATAAGCACCATCAGACGTAAGCACCATCAGACGTAGCACCATCAGATATAAGCACCATCAGATATAAGCACCATCAGATATAAGCACCATCAGACGAAGCACCATCAGATATAAGCACCATCAGCACCATCAGACGTAAGCACCATCAGACGTAAGCACCATCAGATGTATGCACCATCAGACGTACGCACCATCAGACATAAGCACCATCAGATATACGCACCATCAGACGTAAGCACCATCAGATATAAGCACCATCAGACGTATGCACCATCAGATGTAAGCACCATCAGACGTATGCACCATCAGATATAAGCACCATCAGATATACGCACCATCAGACGTAAGCACCATCAGACGTAAGCACCATCAGACGTATGCACCATCAGACGTACGCACCATCAGACGTATGCACCATCAGATATACGCACCATCAGACGTAAGCACCATCAGATATACGCACCATCAGACGTAGCACCATCAGACGTAAGCACCATCAGACGTAAGCACCATCAGACGTAAGCACCATCAGACATAAGCACCATCAGACGTAAGCACCATCAGACGTATGCACCATCAGACGTAAGCACCATCAGATGTATGCACCATCAGACGTACGCACCATCAGACGTAAGCACCATCAGATATACGCACCATCAGACGTAAGCACCATCAGACGTATGCACCATCAGATATACGCACCATCAGACGTATGCACCATCAGACGTAAGCACCATCAGATGTATGCACCATCAGACGTAAGCACCATCAGACGTATGCACCATCAGACGTAAGCACCATCAGACGTAAGCACCATCAGACGTAAGCACCATCAGACGTATGCACCATCAGACGTACGCACCATCAGATATAAGCACCATCAGACGTATGCACCATCAGACGTAAGCACCATCAGACGTGGCACCATCAGACATAAGCACCATCAGACGCACCATCAAGCACCATCAGATATATGCACCATCAGATATAAGCACCATCAGACGTAAGCACCATCATAAGCACCATCAGATATACGCACCATCAGATATACGCACCATCAGACATAAGCACCATCAGACATAAGCACCATCAGACGTAAGCACCATCAGACGAAGCATCATCAGACATAAGCACCATCAGATAAAAGCACCATCAGACATAAGCACCATCAGACGTATGCACCATCAGATATACGCACCATCAGACGTAAGCACCATCAGACGTAAGCACCATCAGACGTAGCACCATCAGACGAAAGCACCATCAGACGTAAGCACCATCAGACGTATGCACCATCAGATATATGCACCATCAGATATATGCACCATCAGACGTATGCACCATCAGACGTAAGCACCATCAGACGTATGCACCATCAGCACCATCAGATATACGCACCATCAGACATAAGCACCATCAGATATACGCACCATCAGACGTAAGCACCATCAGATGTAGCACCATCAGACGTATGCACCATCAGATGGCGCACCATCAGACGTATGCACCATCAGATGTATGCACCATCAGAGACGCACCATCAGACGTATGCACCATCAGATATAAGCACCATCAGATATACGCACCATCAGACGTAGCACCATCAGATATACGCACCATCAGACGTAAGCACCATCAGATGATGCACCATCAGATGTAGCACCATCAGATGTATGCACCATCAGACGTAAGCACCATCAGACATAAGCACCATCAGATATGCACCATCAGACGTAAGCACCATCAGACGTAAGCACCATCAGACGTAAGCACCATCAGACGTATGCACCATCAGACGTAGCACCATCAGACAGCACCATCAGATATAGGCACCATCAGACGTATGCACCATCAGACATAAGCACCATCAGATATAAGCACCATCAGACGTAGCACCATCAGACGTACGCACCATCAGACGTAAGCACCATCAGACGCCAGCACCATCAGCACCATCAGATATAGCACCATCAGACGTAAGCACCATCAGACGTAGCACCATCAGACGTAAGCACCATCAGACGTATGCACCATCAGATATGCACCATCAGACATCAGACGCACCATCAGATATAAGCACCATCAGATATAGCACCATCAGACATCAGAGCACCATCAGACATAGCACCATCAGACGTAAGCACCATCAGATATCAGGACGAAAGCACCATCAGACATAAGCACCATCAGACGACGCACCATCAGACGTAAGCACCATCAGACGTATGCACCATCAGATAAACGCACCATCAGACGTTAGCACCATCAGTCGTAAGCACCATCAGACGTATGCACCATCAGACGTACGCACCATCAGACGACGCACCATCAGACATAAGCACCATCAGACGTAGCACCATCAGACGTATGCACCATCAGACGTAAGCACCATCAGACGTATGCACCATCAGACGTAAGCACCATCAGATATACGCACCATCAGACGTACCAAGCACCATCAGACGTAGTGCACCATCAGATCAGATACGCACCATCAGACGTAAGCACCATCAGATATACGCACCATCAGACGTAGCACCATCATAAGCACCATCAGATATATGCACCATCAGACGTATGCACCATCAGACGTATAGCACCATCAGATAAGCACATCACGTATCAGACAGACATAAGCACCATCAGACGAAGCACCATCAGACGTACGCACCATCAGACGTAGCACCATCAGACGTAGCGCACCATCAGACATAAGCACCATCAGACGAAGCACCATCAGAGATGCACCATCAGATGTATGCACCATCAGATGTATGCACCATCAGACGTAAGCACCATCAGATATACGCACCATCAGACGTAAGCACCATCAGACGAAGCACCATCAGATATACGCACCATCAGATATAAGCACCATCAGACGTAGCACCATCAGATATGCACCATCAGACGCACCATCAGACGTATGCACCATCAGACGAAGCACCATCAGATATAAGCACCATCAGACGTAAGCACCATCAGACGTAAGCACCATCAGACATAAGCACCATCAGACGTGGCACCATCAGATATACGCACCATCAGACGTAGCACCATCAGACGTAAGCACCATCAGACGTATGCACCATCAGACGTAGCACCATCAGACGTAAGCACCATCAGACGAAGCACCATCAGACGTAAGCACCATCAGATATAAGCACCATCAGACGTAGCACCATCAGACGTATGCACCATCAGATATAAGCACCATCAGACGTAAGCACCATCAGATATACGCACCATCAGATAAGCACCATCAGACGCCAGCACCATCAGATGTATGCACCATCAGACGTACGCACCATCAGACGTAGCACCATCAGATATACGCACCATCAGACGTAAGCACCATCAGACGTACGCACCATCAGATATAAGCACCATCAGACGTATGCACCATCAGATATACGCACCATCAGATATACGCACCATCAGACATAAGCACCATCAGACATAAGCACCATCAGACGTAAGCACCATCAGATATAGCACCATCAGACGTAAGCACCATCAGATATACGCACCATCAGATATACGCACCATCAGACGTAAGCACCATCAGATATACGCACCATCAGACGTGCACCATCAGATATACGCACCATCAGAGACGCACCATCAGACGTAAGCACCATCAGATGTATGCACCATCAGATGTATGCACCATCAGACGTACGCACCATCAGACGTATGCACCATCAGATATAAGCACCATCAGATATACGCACCATCAGACGTAAGCACCATCAGATATGCACCATCAGACGAAATCACCATCAGACGTATGCACCATCAGACATAAGCACCATCAGACGTAGCACCATCAGACGTACGCACCATCAGACGTAAGCACCATCAGATATACGCACCATCAGATATACGCACCATCAGACGAAGCACCATCAGATAGCACCATCAGATATAAGCACCATCAGACGAAGCACCATCAGACGTATGCACCATCAGATATACGCACCATCAGACGTAAGCACCATCAGATATACGCACCATCAGACGTAGCACCATCAGACGTAAGCACCATCAGACGTAAGCACCATCAGACGTAGCACCATCAGACGAAGCACCATCAGACGTAAGCACCATCAGATATATGCACCATCAGACGTATGCACCATCAGACGTAAGCACCATCAGACGTAGCACCATCAGACGTATGCACCATCAGACGTATGCACCATCAGATATACGCACCATCAGATATAAGCACCATCAGACGTAAGCACCATCAGATATACGCACCATCAGACGTAAGCACCATCAGACGTAAGCACCATCAGATGTATGCACCATCAGATATATGCACCATCAGATATAAGCACCATCAGACGTAAGCACCATCAGACGCACCATAAGACGTAGCACCATCAGACGTATGCACCATCAGATATACGCACCATCAGACGTAAGCACCATCAGACGAAGCACCATCATCAGCACCATCAGACGTATGCACCATCAGATATGCACCATCAGACGCACCATCAGATATAAGCACCATCAGACATAAGCACCATCAGACGTATGCACCATCAGACGATAAGCACCATCAGACGTAGCACCATCAGTCGTAGCACCATCAGATATATGCACCATCAGACGTAAGCACCATCAGACGTATGCACCATCAGATATAAGCACCATCAGACGTAAGCACCATCAGACGTAGCACCATCAGATATACGCACCATCAGACGTATGCACCATCAGACGTAAGCACCATCAGATATATCAGACAGCACCATCAGACGTATGCACCATCAGACATAAGCACCATCAGAAGCACCATCAGTCGTAAGCACCATCAGATCAGACGTATGCACCATCAGACGTAAGCACCATCAGCACCATCAGACGTAAGCACCATCAGACGCACCATCAGATATAAGCACCATCAGACGTAAGCACCATCAGATATAAGCACCATCAGACGTAAGCACCATCAGACGTAAGCACCATCAGATATAAGCACCATCAGACGTAAGCACCATCAGATATAAGCACCATCAGACGTAGCACCATCAGATGTAGCACCATCAGACGTATGCACCATCAGACGTGCACCAGCACCATCAGACGTACGCACCATCAGACGTAAGCACCATCAGATAAATGCACCATCAGATATACACCATCAGACGTAAGCACCATCAGATATAAGCACCATCAGAGATGCACCATCAGACGCGCACCATCATAGCACCATCAGACATATGCACCATCAGACGTAAGCACCATCAGACGTAAGCACCATCAGACGTAAGCACCATCAGACGAAGCACCATCAGATATACGCACCATCAGATATGCACCATCAGACGTAAGCACCATCAGACGTAGCACCATCAGATATACGCACCATCAGATCAGACGTAGATGCACCATCAGACGTAAGCACCATCAGACGAAGCACCATCAGACGTATGCACCATCAGATGTATGCACCATCAGACGTAAGCACCATCAGATATAAGCACCATCAGATATAAGCACCATCAGATATAAGCACCATCAGACGTAAGCACCATCAGATGTACGCACCATCAGACGTACGCACCATCAGACGTAAGCACCATCAGACGTAAGCACCATCAGACGTAAGCACCATCAGACATAGCACCATCAGATGTATGCACCATCAGACGTACGCACCATCAGACATAAGCACCATCAGATATAAGCACCATCAGACGTAAGCACCATCAGACGTAAGCACCATCAGATATACGCACCATCAGACGTAAGCACCATCAGACGTAAGCACCATCAGACATATGCACCATCAGACGTAAGCACCATCAGACGTAAGCACCATCAGACGATAAGCACCATCAGACGTAAGCACCATCAGACGAAGCACCATCAGACGTAGCACCATCAGATATAAGCACCATCAGATATAAGCACCATCAGATATACGCACCATCAGACGTAAGCACCATCAGATATAGCACCATATGCACCATCAGACGTAGCACCATCAGACGTATGCACCATCAGATATACGCACCATCAGACGTACGGCACCATCAGACGCATGCACCATCAGACGTAAGCACCATCAGATATAAGCACCATCAGACATAAGCACCATCAGACGTAAGCACCATCAGATATACGCACCATCAGACGTAAGCACCATCAGATATACGCACCATCAGACGTAAGCACCATCAGACGAAGCACCATCAGACATAAG
Source organism: Gasterosteus nipponicus (assembly GCA_014132575.2). Classification (NCBI taxonomy): domain Eukaryota; kingdom Metazoa; phylum Chordata; class Actinopteri; order Perciformes; family Gasterosteidae; genus Gasterosteus; species Gasterosteus nipponicus. Next base: position 23,825 of record BMAF01000221.1, read on the forward strand.
CACCATCAGACGAAGCACCATCAGACGTATGCACCATCATCAGATCAGACGTAGCACCATCAGACGTATGCACCATCAGATATAGCACCATCAGATCAGACGCACCATCAGACGTAAGCACCATCAGATATAAGCACCATCAGATATAAGCACCATCAGACGTAAGCAACATCAGATATACGCACCATCAGACGTATGCACCATCAGCACCATCAGACGTATGCACCATCAGATATAGCACCATCAGACGTAGCACCATCAGACATAAGCACCATCAGACGTAGCACCATCAGACGTATGCACCATCAGATATAAGCACCATCAGACGTACGCACCATCAGATAAGCACCATCAGACGTAAGCACCATCAGACATAAGCACCATCAGACGTAAGCACCATCAGACGTAAGCACCACAGATCAGATCATACGCACCATCAGACATAAGCACCATCAGACCATAAGCACCATCAGACGTATGCACCATCAGACGTAAGCACCATCAGACATAAGCACCATCAGACAGCACCATCAGACATATGCACCATCAGATATACGCACCATCAGACGTAGCACCATCAGACATAAGCACCATCAGACGTAAGCACCATCAGACGTATGCACCATCAGATATACGCACCATCAGACATAAGCACCATCAGACGTAGCACCATCAGATATAAGCACCATCAGACGTAAGCACCATCAGACGTAAGCACCATCAGATATGCACCATCAGATATACGCACCATCAGACGTAAGCACCATCAGATATAAGCACCATCAGACGTAAGCACCATCAGACGTATGCACCATCAGATAAGCACCATCAGACGTACGCACCATCAGATATAAGCACCATCAGATATGCACCATCAGAGCACCATCAGACGTAAGCACCATCAGATATAAGCACCATCAGATATAAGCACCATCAGACGTAAGCACCATCAGACGTACGCACCATCAGACATAAGCACCATCAGACGTATGCACCATCAGACGTACGCACCATCAGACGTAAGCACCATCAGATATACGCACCATCAGACAGCACCATCAGACGTAGCACCATCAGATATATGCACCATCAGATATAAGCACCATCAGACGTAGCACCATCAGAGATCGTAAGCACCATCAGATATAAGCACCATCAGACGTAAGCACCATCAGACGTAGCACCATCAGATATACGCACCATCAGATATAAGCACCATCAGATATAAGCACCATCAGACGTAAGCACCATCAGATATACGCACCATCAGACGATAAGCACCATCAGACGTAAGCACCATCAGATATAGCACCATCAGACAGCACCATCAGACATAAGCACCATCAGACGTAGCACCATCAGACGTAAGCACCATCAGATATAAGCACCATCAGATATAAGCACCATCAGACGTAGCACCATCAGCACCATCAGACATAAGCACCATCAGACGTAAGCACCATCAGATATAAGCACCATCAGATATACGCACCATCAGATATAAGCACCATCAGATATAAGCACCATCAGACGTAAGCACCATCAGACGTATGCACCATCAGATATAAGCACCATCAGATATAAGCACCATCAGACGTAAGCACCATCAGACGTAAGCACCATCAGATATAAGCACCATCAGATATACGCACCATCAGACGTAAGCACCATCAGACGTAGCACCATCAGACGATAAGCACCATCAGACGTATAAGCACCATCAGATATAAGCACCATCAGACAGCACCATCAGATATACGCACCATCAGACGTATGCACCATCAGACGTAAGCACCATCAGAGATATGCACCATCAGACGTAAGCACCATCAGATATAAGCACCATCAGACAGCACCATCAGATAAGCACCATCAGACGTAAGCACCATCAGACGTAAGCACCAAGCACCATCAGCACCATCAGATATAAGCACCATCAGACAGCACCATCAGACGTAGCACCATCAGACGTAAGCACCATCAGACGTAGCACCATCAGACGTAAGCACCATCAGATATATGCACCATCAGACGTAGCACCATCAGACGTAAGCACCATCAGACGTAAGCACCATCAGATATAAGCACCATCAGACGTACGCACCATCAGATATACGCACCATCAGACGTAAGCACCATCAGACGTAAGCACCATCAGACGTACGCACCATCAGATATAAGCACCATCAGATATAAGCACCATCAGATATAAGCACCATCAGATATAAGCACCATCAGACACCATCAGATATACGCACCATCAGACGTAGCACCATCAGACATAAGCACATCAGATCAGATATGCACCATCAGACGTAAGCACCATCAGATATAAGCACCATCAGACGTAAGCACCATCAGATATAAGCACCATCAGACGTATGCACCATCAGATATAAGCACCATCAGACGTAAGCACCATCAGACGTAAGCACCATCAGACGTAAGCACCATCAGATATAAGCACCATCAGATATAAGCACCATCAGACGTAAGCACCATCAGACGTATGCACCATCAGACGTAAGCACCATCAGACGTAGCACCATCAGATCAGATATAAGCACCATCAGACATAGCACCATCAGACGTAAGCACCATCAGATATAAGCACCATCAGATATAGCACCATCAGACGTAAGCACCATCAGATATAAGCACCATCAGATATAGCACCATCAGACATAAGCACCATCAGATATAAGCACCATCAGACGTATGCACCATCAGATATACGCACCATCAGACGTAAGCACCATCAGATATAAGCACCATCAGACGTAGCACCATCAGACGTAGCACCATCAGACGTAAGCACCATCAGATATAAGCACCATCAGACGTAAGCACCATCAGACGTAAGCACCATCAGACATAAGCACCATCAGACGTAGCACCATCAGACGTAAGCACCATCAGACGTAAGCACCATCAGATAGCACCATCAGATATAAGCACCATCAGACGTAAGCACCATCAGATATAAGCACCATCAGATATAGCACCATCAGACGTAAGCACCATCAGACGTAGCACCATCAGACGTAAGCACCATCAGACGTAAGCACCATCAGACGTAAGCACCATCAGACGTAGCACCATCAGACGTAAGCACCATCAGATAGCACCATCAGACATCACCATCAGACGTAAGCACCATCAGATATAAGCACCATCAGATATACGCACCATCAGATATAAGCACATCATCAGAGATAAGCACCATCAGACATAAGCACCATCAGATATAAGCACCATCAGACGTAAGCACCATCAGCACCATCAGACGTAAGCACCATCAGACGAAGCACCATCAGACGTATGCACCATCAGATATAGCACCATCAGATATACGCACCATCAGACATCAGCACCATCAGACGTAAGCACCATCAGACGATAGCACCATCAGACGCACCATCACGCACCATCAGCACCATCAGACGTAAGCACCATCAGACGTAAGCACCATCAGATATAAGCACCATCAGACGTAGCACCATCAGACGTAGCACCATCAGACATATGCACCATCAGACATAAGCACCATCAGATATAAGCACCATCAGATATAAGCACCATCATCAGCACATCAGATCACCATCAGATATAAGCACCATCAGACGTAAGCACCATCAGATATAAGCACCATCAGACGTAGCACCATCAGACATAAGCACCATCAGACGTAAGCACCATCAGATATAGCACCATCAGACGCACCATCAGATATATGCACCATCAGACGTAAGCACCATCAGATATAAGCACCATAAGCACCATCAGACATAAGCACCATCAGATCAGATATACGCACCATCAGACGTAGCACCATCATCAGACATCAGCACCATCAGACGCACCATCAGACGCACCATCAGACGTAAGCACCATCAGACATAAGCACCATCAGACGTAGCACCATCAGACGTAAGCACCATCAGACATCAGAAGCACCATCAGATATAAGCACCATCAGATATAAGCACCATCAGATCAGATAAGCACCATCAGAGACGCAGCACCATCATCAGACAGATAAGCACCATCAGATATAAGCACCATCAGACGCACCATCAGCACCATCAGACATAAGCACCATCAGACGTAAGCACCATCAGACGTATAAGCACCATCAGATATAAGCACCATCAGACGTAAGCACCATCAGATAAGCACCATCAGACGTAGCACCATCAGACGTATGCACCATCAGATATAAGCACCATCAGACGAAGCACCATCAGATATAAGCACCATCAGACGCACCAAGCACCATCAGATATAAGCACCATCGTAAGCACCATCAGACATAAGCACCATCAGACGTAAGCACCAGATCACCATCAGACGTAAGCACCATCAGATCGTGCACCATAGCACCATCAGACGTAAGCACCATCAGATATATGCACCATCAGACGTATGCACCATCAGACGTAAGCACCATCAGACGTATGCACCATCAGATATAATCAGCACCATCAGACATACGCAGCATCAGACCAGCACCATCAGACGTAAGCACCATCAGACATAAGCACCATCAGATATAGCACCATCAGATATACGCACCATCAGACGTATGCACCATCAGACATAAGCACCATCAGATATAAGCACCATCAGACGTAGCACCATCAGACGTAAGCACCATCAGACATAAGCACCATCAGATATAAGCACCATCAGATATAAGCACCATCAGACATAAGCACCATCAGACGTATGCACCATCAGACGTAAGCACCATCAGACATAAGCACCATCAGACGTATGCACCATCAGCACCATCAGATATAAGCACCATCAGACGTATGCACCATCAGACGCACCATCAGACGTATGCACCATCAGATATACGCACATCAGACGTATGCACCATCAGACGTAAGCACCATCAGACATATAAGCACCATCAGATAGCACCATCAGATATAAGCACCATCAGACGTAAGCACCATCAGACGTAAGCACCATCAGACGTAGCACCATCAGATATACGCACCATCAGACGTAAGCACCATCAGACGTAAGCACCATCAGATACAAGCACCATCAGATATACGCACCATCAGATATATGCACCATCAGAGCACCATCAGACGTAAGCACCATCAGATCAGCACCATCAGCACCATCAGATATAAGCACCATCAGACATAGCACCATCATCAGATATAAGCACCATCAGATATAAGCACATCATCAGATATAGCACCATCAGCACCATCAGACATAAGCACCATCAGACGTAGCACCATCAGATATAAGCACCATCAGATATACGCACCATCATCAGCACCATCAGATATACGCACCATCAGACGTAAGCACCATCAGACGTAGCACCATCAGACATAAGCACCATCAGATAAAGCACCATCAGACGATAAGCACCATCAGACATATGCACCATCAGATATACGCACAGATCAGATATAAGCACCATCAGACATAAGCACCATCAGATATATGCACCATCAGATATAGCACCATCAGACGTAAGCACCATCAGACGTAAGCACCATCAGACGTAAGCACCATCAGATATACGCACCATCAGACATAAGCACCATCAGATATAAGCACCATCAGACGTAAGCACCATCAGAGCACCATCAGATATAAGCACCATCAGACGTAAGCACCATCAGATATAAGCACCATCAGATACGCACCATCAGACGTAAGCACCATCAGACGTACGCACCATCAGACGTAAGCACCATCAGACGTAAGCACCATCAGACGTAGCACCATCAGACGCACCATCAGCACCATCAGACGTAAGCACCATCAGATATAAGCACCATCAGACATAAGCACCATCAGATATAGCACCATCAGAGCACCATCAGATATAAGCACCATCATACGCACCATCAGACGTAAGCACCATCAGATATAAGCACCATCAGACGTAGCACCATCAGATACGCAAGCACCATCAGACATAAGCACCATCAGATATAAGCACCATCACCATCAGATATAAGCACCATCAGACGCACCATCAGATACGCACCATCAGACGTAAGCACCATCAGATATAAGCACCATCAGACGTAGCACCATCAGACATAAGCACCATCAGACCATCAGATATAGCACCATCAGACGTATGCACCATCAGACGTATGCACCATCACGCACCATCAGATATAGCACCATCAGACGAAGCACCATCAGATATAGCACCATCAGATATAAGCACCATCAGATATAAGCACCATCAGATATAAGCACCATCAGACGTAAGCACCATCAGACGTAAGCACCATCAGACGTAAGCACCATCAGACGTAAGCACCATCAGATATAAGCACCATCAGATATAAGCACCATCAGACATAAGCACCATCAGACGTAAGCACCATCAGACGTAAGCACCATCAGACGTAGCACCATCAGATATACGCACCATCAGACGTAAGCACCATCAGATATAAGCACCATCAGATATAAGCACCATCAGACGTAAGCACCATCAGACATAAGCACCATCAGACGTAGCACCATCAGACGTAAGCACCATCAGACGTAAGCACCATCAGACGTATGCACCATCAGATATACGCACCATCAGACGTATGCACCATCAGACATCAGACGCACCATCAGATATAAGCACCATCAGATATAAGCACCATCAGATATAAGCACCATCAGACGTAGCACCACCATCAGATATACGCACCATCAGATATAAGCACCATCAGATATAAGCACCATCAGACAGATAAGCACCATCAGACATAAGCACCATCAGACATAAGCACCATCAGATATAAGCACCATCAGACGTAAGCACCATCAGATATAAGCACCATCAGATAAGCATCAGATCGTAAGCACCATCAGATATAGCACCATCAGATATAAGCACCATCAGACGTAAGCACCATCAGACGTATGCACCATCAGACGTATGCACCATCAGACGTAAGCACCATCAGTATAGCACCATCAGACGTAAGCACCATCAGACGTAAGCACCATCAGACGTAAGCACCATCAGATATAAGCACCATCAGACATACGCACCATCAGATATAAGCACCATCAGATATAAGCACCATCAGACATAAGCACCATCAGACGTAAGCACCATCAGATATACGCACCATCAGACGTAAGCACCATCATCAGATAAGCACCATCAGATATATGCACCATCAGACGTATGCACCATCAGACATAAGCACCATCAGACGTAGCACCATCAGACATAAGCACCATCAGACATAAGCACCATCAGATATAAGCACCATCAGACGAAGCACCATCAGATATAAGCACCATCAGATATAAGCACCATCAGATATACGCACCATCAGACAGCACCATCAGACGTAAGCACCATCAGATATAAGCACCATCAGATAAGCACATCATCAGCACCATCAGAAGCACCATCAGATATACGCACCATCAGACGTAAGCACCATCAGACGTAAGCACCATCAGACAGATATAAGCACCATCAGACATAAGCACCATCAGCACCATAGCACCATCACAGATATAAGCACCATCAGACGTATGCACCATCAGATATACGCACCATCAGACGTATGCACCATCAGACGCACCATGCACCATCAGATATAAGCACCATCAGATATAAGCACCATCAGATATAAGCACCATCAGACGTAAGCACCATCAGATATAAGCACCATCAGACGTAAGCACCATCAGACGTAAGCACCATCAGACGTACGCACCATCAGACGTATGCACCATCAGACGTAAGCACCATCAGACGTAAGCACCATCAGCACCATCAGAAGCACCATCAGATATAAGCACCATCAGATATAAGCACCATCAGATATAAGCACCATCAGATATACGCACCATCAGATATACGCACCATCAGACATAAGCACCATCAGACGTAAGCACCATCAGACATAAGCACCATCAGACGTAAGCACCATCAGACGTAGCACCATCACCATCAGACATAAGCACCATCAGACATAAGCACCATCAGACGTAAGCACCATCAGACGTAAGCACCATCAGACCATCAGACGCACCATCAGACGTAAGCACCATCAGATATAAGCACCATCAGACGTATGCACCATCAGACGTATGCACCATCAGACGTATGCACCATCAGACGTAGCACCATCAGATATAAGCACCATCAGACGTAAGCACCATCAGATATAAGCACCATCAGACGTATGCACCATCAGATATACGCACCATCAGATATAAGCACCATCAGATATAAGCACCATCAGACGTAAGCACCATCAGATATAAGCACCATCAGACATAAGCACCATCAGATATAAGCACCATCAGACGTAAGCACCATCAGACGTAGCACCATCAGACGTATGCACCATCAGACATAAGCACCATCAGACGTAAGCACCATCAGACGTAAGCACCATCAGACATAGCACCATCAGATATAAGCACCATCAGACATAAGCACCATCAGACGTAAGCACCATCAGACATAAGCACCATCAGATATAAGCATCAGATCAGACACCATCAGACGTACACCATCAGATATACGCACCATCAGACATAAGCACCATCAGAGTATGCACCATCAGATATACGCACCATCAGACGTAAGCACCATCAGACGTAAGCACCATCAGATATAGCACCATCAGACGTAAGCACCATCAGACAGCACCATCAGACGTAAGCACCACCATCAGACGTATGCACCATCAGATATAAGCACCATCAGATATACGCACCATCAGATATAGCACCATCAGAGCACCATCAGACCATCAGAAGCACCATCAGACGTAAGCACCATCAGACGTATGCACCATCAGATATAAGCACCATCAGATATAAGCACCATCAGATATAAGCACCATCAGACGTAAGCACCACCAGATGTATGCACCATCAGATATATGCACCATCAGACATAAGCACCATCAGACGTAAGCACCATCAGATATATGCACCATCAGACGTAAGCACCATCAGATATAAGCACCATCAGATATAAGCACCATCAGATATAAGCATCATCAGATCAGATAAGCACCATCAGACGTAAGCACCATCAGACATAAGCACCATCAGACGTAGCACCATCAGATATAAGCACCATCAGATAAGCATCATCACCATCAGATAAGCACCATCAGACAGCACCATCAGACGTAAGCACCATCAGACGTAAGCACCATCAGATATAAGCACCATCAGACATAAGCACCATCAGACGCACCATCAAGCACCATCAGATATATGCACCATCAGACGCAGCACCATCAGACGTATGCACCATCAGATATAAGCAAGCACCATCAGACGCACCATCAGACGCAGCACCATCAGACGTAGCACCATCAGATCAGATAAGCACCATCAGACGTAAGCACCATCAGACGCACCATCAGACCATCAGACGTATGCACCATCAGATATAGCACCATCAGATATAAGCACCATCAGATATAAGCACCATCAGATATAAGCACCATCAGATAAGCACCATCAGATATAAGCACCATCAGATATAAGCACCATCAGATATACGCACCATCAGATATAGCACCATCAGACATAAGCACCATCAGACCATCAGAAGCACCATCAGATATAAGCACCATCAGACGTAAGCACATCATCAGACCATATAGCACCATCAGACATAAGCACCATCAGATGTAGCACCATCAGACGTATGCACCATCAGACAGACGCACCATCAGATATAAGCACCATCAGACGTAAGCACCATCAGATAAGCACCATCAGACATCATAAGCACCATCAGATAGCACCATCAGATATAAGCACCATCAGACGTAAGCACCATCAGACAGATAAGCACCATCAGATATAAGCACCATCAGATATACGCACCATCAGATCGTAAGCACCATCAGACGTAAGCACCATCAGATATATGCACCATCAGACGTAAGCACCATCAGACGTAAGCACCATCAGATATAAGCACCATCAGACGTAAGCACCATCAGATATAAGCACCATCAGATAAGCACCATCAGATATATCAGCACCATCAGATATACGCACCATCAGACGTAAGCACCATCAGATCAGATAAGCACCATCAGACGTAGCACCATCAGACGCTAGCACCATCACCATCAGACATCAGAAGCACCATCAGATATAAGCACCATCAGACGTAAGCACCATCAGACGTAAGCACCATCAGATATACGCACCATCAGATATAAGCACCATCAGACGTAAGCACCATCAGACGTAAGCACCATCAGACGTAAGCACCATCAGATATACGCACCATCAGACGTATGCACCATCAGATGTACGCACCATCAGACGTAGCACCATCAGACCATCAAGCACCATCAGATATAAGCACCATCAGATATAAGCACCATCAGACAGCACCATCAGACGTAAGCACCATCAGACATAAGCACCATCAGATATAAGCACCATCAGATATAAGCACCATCAGATAAGCACCATCAGATATAAGCACCATCAGAGCACCATAAGCACCATCAGACGTAAGCACCATCAGACGCACCATCAGACGCAGCACCATCAGATAAGCACCATCAGATATAAGCACCATCAGACAGATCAGACGTATGCACCATCAGATATACGCACCATCAGACGTAGCACCATCAGACGTAAGCACCATCAGACATAAGCACCATCAGATATAAGCACCATCAGACGTAAGCACCATCAGACAGCACCATCAGACAGCACCATCAGATATACGCACCATCAGACGTAGCACCATCAGACGTAAGCACCATCAGACAGCACCATCAGACGCACCATCAGCACCATCAGACGTAAGCACCATCAGACGTAAGCACCATCAGATATAAGCACCATCAGACGTAAGCACCATCAGACGTAAGCACCATCAGATATAAGCACCATCAGACGTAAGCACCATCAGATATAAGCACCATCAGACGTAAGCACCATCAGACGTATGCACCATCAGACGTAAGCACCATCAGATATACGCACCATCAGCACCATCAGATATATGCACCATCAGACGTAAGCACCATCAGACGTAGCACCATCAGACGTAAGCACCATCAGACGTAAGCACCATCAGACGTATGCACCATCAGACGTAAGCACCATCAGATAGCACCATCAGATATAAGCACCATCAGACGTAGCACCATCAGCACCATCAGATATACGCACCATCAGACCATCAGACGTAAGCACCATCAGCACCATCAGACGTAAGCACCATCAGATATAGCACCATCAGAGATAAGCACCATCAGATATAAGCACCATCAGATATAAGCACCATCAGATATAAGCACCATCAGACATAAGCACCATCAGACGTAATGCACCATCAGACGTAAGCACCATCAGATATAAGCACCATCAGATATAAGCACCATCAGACGTAAGCACCATCAGATATAAGCACCATCAGATATAGCACCATCAGACGTAGCACCATCAGACGTATGCACCATCAGATATGCACCATCAGACATAAGCACCATCAGATATAAGCACCATCAGACGCACCAGCACCATCAGATATACGCACCATCAGACGTAGCACCATCAGATATATGCACCATCAGACGTAAGCACCATCAGACGTATGCACCATCAGATATAAGCACCATCAGACGTAAGCACCATCAGACGTAGACGCACCATCAGACATCAGCACCATCAGATGCACCATCAGATGCACCATCAGACGCACCATCAGATATAGCACCATCAGACGTATGCACCATCAGACGTAAGCACCATCAGATATAAGCACCATCACCATCAGACATAAGCACCATCAGACGAGGCACCATCAGATATAAGCACCATCATCAGATATATGCACCATCAGACGTAAGCACCATCAGCACCATCAGATATAAGCACCATCAGACGTAAGCACCATCAGACGTAAGCACCATCAGACATAAGCACCATCAGATATAAGCACCATCAGACGTAAGCACCATCAGACGCAAGCACCATCAGATATACGCACTCATCAGACGTAGCACCATCAGACGTAAGCACCATCAGACGA
>BMAF01000228.1:0-24883 GCA_014132575.2 Gasterosteus nipponicus
CCGTTTCAGTTACGTATTGATAATCAAAAGATTTTTCATGGGCTTAGTTTGGGGTTCGCTGTCTTGTCTTGGTTAGAGTAGGTAAGAGGGATGCAGGATCTGCCAAGCAGGCAGACACGAGTCTGACAGGATGGGGAGTCAGTTTATGTCCTGGCTGAGGAATGCAAGGTCTAGCCGTTCAAAAGACTTCATGACTACAGAGGCCAGCGCGACGGCCCTGTAGTCATTGAGTCCTGTGATCCTGGGCTTCTTGGGAACAGGGATAATGGTGGAGGCCTTGACGGAGACGGAGTCCGGGCCGGCTGCCTTACGGGGGTTTTGTCTTTTCAAGAGCCGGTTAATGTCTCTCTCCAGAATAGAGAGGGTCGTTGCTGGTGGGGGAGGGGAAGGTGTTTATGGATTTAAGTGAGAAGTGCACCCCTAGTGGTGGAAATTATAATACCTGTAATAATGTTTAGTGTTAGAATTGTAGTTTTTGTGTTATTAGATTAGTTATTAAGTTGGCATGTTAGATGAAGGGAATGCAATGTACAGTCATGTAAATCATATAAACACTGTACACATTAACATTCTGTAACAATGTGATGTTAAAACCTGGGGACGGATGCTAGTTGCCGTCCTTTATGGATTTCTCCCAATTTTATCCCCAAAGAGGTTTTTTTGGGAGTTTTTTCTCCTTTCAGGTAGTAGATGAGCAACTGAATGTAAGACAGCCGAGTGAGGCAAATGTCTTGAGAAGTGGACCACATGAACTGTATTAGATCTTATGATGTAGTGTGATGCACTGCTGCAGGACAAACTCTCCCAGCTGCACGTGCCCGACTCCACCTGCAAGTGGATCACAGACTTCCTGTCTGACAGGAAGCAGCACGTGAAGCTGAACATGTCTCAGCCTCTCGGACCATCAGCACCAGTTCCCCCAAAGGCTGCGTTCTTTCCCCTCTGCTCTTCTCCTGTACCAACAGCTGCACCTCCAGTCACCAGTCCGTCAAGCTCTGAAGTTTGCGGATGACACCACCCTCATTGGACTGATCTCTGGTGGGGATGAGTCCGCCTACAGGTGGGAGTCTGACCAGCTGGTGTCCTGGTGCAGTCAGAACAACCTGGAGCTCAACGCTCTAAAGACAGTGGAGATGGTTGTGGATTTCCGGCGGAACAGAGCCCCACCCTCCCCCATCACTAGTGTGGATTCCTTCCGTTTCCTGGGCTCCATCATCACCCAGGACCTCAAGTGGGAGCTGAACATCAGCTCCATCACCAAGAAGTCTCAGCAGAGGTTGTTCTTCCTGAGGCAGCTGAAGAAATTCAACCTACCAAAGATGATGATGGTCACTTCTACACGGCCATCATCAGGTCCATCCTCTGCTCCTCCATCACCGTCTGGTACGCTGCAGCCACAGCCAAGGACAAGGGCAGGCTGCAGCGTGTCATCCGCTCTGCAGAGAGGGTGATCGGCTGCAATCTGCCGTCCCTGCAGGACTTGTTCGCTTCCAGGTCTCTGAAGCAGGCTAAAAGATCGTGGCCGACCCCTCTCACCCCCGGACAAAAACTGTTTGTGCCCCTTCCATCTGGCAGGAGGCTGAGGTCCATCAGGACTAAGACCTCCCACCACACGAACAGTTTCTTCCCGTCGGCAGTCGGGCTCATCAGCAGAGCCGGTCCCCCCCACTGCCTGACTATAACATCCCACCGGTCACTCCCTTCACACTGCATGCCACTTTAACTGTAATTCATCACTTTGTAGTCACTCGTCACTTTGTTACTTGTTGTTACGTTAGCACTTTATACTTAATATATTATTTTTAAACTTTTTTAATATTTACATTTTTTAACTTTATTCCCTTGTTTTATACTAACCCATAGCCTTATTCATACTAACCCATTGCATTAGCATTTCATTTTACTTTATTTTATTACTTGTGCACTGCTGTCTTGTCTGTCTACTGTCGCGCACTAACCGCCAAGACAAATTCCTTGTATGTTTGGCATATTTGGTAATAAATGTTTCCTGATTCCTGATTCCTGATGAACTGTGATCATTAATGATGTGTTGTAATTAAAGTGTACTAGTTATACGATGAAGACAAAATATGCATGCTTTGTTATATTCGCTCATTGAGGCATAAAGCCAAATATATCTACATTGAATGTATTGGAATGTGAGGGACAGATAGGACAGAGAGGTTTCAGGTTACAGAAGCAGCTTCACACCACGATGTTAAGGGGATAAACCAGGAGGAGACACTTTGAAGAAGAAGCCAATGACATTCAAATGCACCTAAGAAGACACATCTCAAGAGTTTTCAAATTACCAAAGCGGGGAAAGGACTGTTACAATTTTCCTGCAGCCGCTTTGATAAGTCACTTTGGACTTGCTCAGAGAATTTTCTATTCCACAAAGTATTTTACTGTTCGTTTTGTATTTCACTTTGTAATTGTATTCCTTATAACGTTGTTTAGTTATTAAATCCTTTTTTGATTTTTGAATGGGGGAGGGATAGGTAGGGGACTTGGGCAGGTTGGTGGAGCTGTGGGGGATGGCATCAGGACATTGTCTATCGAATCTGCAGTAGAACACATTCAGCTCATCTATCAGGCGGAGGTCATTCATGGAGTGTAGGGGTTTTTGGCTTGTAGTTCGTGAGGTGTTGGAGGCCTCTCCAAACCGAAGCGGAGTCACTTGTTGAGAACTGATGTTGGAGTTTCTCAGAGTACAGAGTAGATGTTGTATGTTTAATGTCTAACGTTCGTAAGTGCAAGGTCAAAGGGTTTTGACTTAAAGTTGGTGCCTTGATTGGTTTGAACTCCTTGAACCCAGGTGCAGCCACATTGGCAACCATACAGCAGATTGGCACCTGAAGGGAAAACAAGGGAGGAGGTGTGAAACACACAACACTGACACGTAACAGTCCAAGCTGAGATGCAGGCTTACGCTCTGGAACAACTCGCAGCCCGGGTGGCTTACAGGAGTTACTGCAGGGGACGACACACAGTCCTTCGACTCCTTCGAGGCAACAGTGGAGACTTGTGGCTAGCCTGCAGGGTGGCTCAGCAGCTGCCTCTTCTGCCTGGGGGGGCACCCCGATAGGGATGTAAATGATGCGTGCTGCATCATTCACAGCACCACCATTCACACATTGTCAGAAAAATTCTCACTCGACATCATTGTAAAATCATCAAAACAGGGCATTTAATGTTTGCAAACAGGAGACAGAGTTGACATACATACAGCTCATGCGCCAAGGCTACTCAAAGGTTTTCTTTTTCAGCCCTCAGATATATACTGAGATAAGATATCATTAACAGGAAGGTTTTGCGCACGCGCACAATGATCTCATTGTACAAGGACCGTCATGTTCTTTATCCTGAGACATGCATCTGATCATCATGAGATACCGAGTTGCCTTCTAGACGCCATACAGATTTGAAAACTTATCTCAGCTGACATGTCATACACACAACTTATTGTACAAACAATACAGACGTAGTCTTGTGTTGTTTTGTTTTAACCTCTCTTCTGATTATGACAGAGGCCAAAACAGCCTTAGGATGTTTTAGTACAGAGGCCCCAACCCGCCCCCACACTGTCTTTATAATTCTGTACGTTCTAACCACGCAGGCACTCGCACAAGACCGTGAAGTATGTTGTGTTTGGATTTCTTCCACTTTGGTGGGTTGATGCTCTGCAGCACGGGGCTCTGTGTGGCCCCCTATTGACCTTGCATGGACAGCAGCTGATCCCGACCCCCAACCCCACAGTGACAGGTCAGACCCCTTGGAAAAATGTATTCATGAAATTTCGTATGTTTTGGATTGAATTTAGAAGTTCTTTCTGTTTTAGCTCCAATCTGCTTTTCATTGTACACCAATGTTTACTGCATTTTTAAATTTCATGACCAGCCATTCCTATCAACAGAGACCTCATCGGCCGCCACAGTCTCTCACACAGCACCATGCTTTGCCGATGAAATTTCTGCTCTGTTGCGTGAAGCTGTCGGGAGTCACGGTGAACTTGCTAAGCGCAGTCGTACTCAGTTTGGAATCTGCACTGTTTCCAATGGCTCATCAGGCTCGGTCTTGTTACAGCTGGCAAAGGAAACAAGCAGGTACCAGACACACATATTGGAGGCGCTGCATCCAATTGCAGGTACATGCGCTCTCTAATTGCAAGACATGAATTGTTTGGATGTTTTTTTGTTAAATCTTGACATATGCCTCTTTTCCTCCAGCAGTGCTCATACCAAACGAAGACGAGAGAGGACCGCTCATGTTGACCTTTGACCTCCCACAGTCTCCTTTGCTCAGGCGCAGCCCTGTGCTTCTCCTAACGTTTGAAAGCCCCCCCAACAGGGGAAACCTGGACGTCACTTTCACCAGTAAATCACTGCATCCTCACGATCAGGTAAGGAAGGAGTCTCCTAAAGTATCAATGCCTGTTTGTGTATGCATTTGTCACAGACATAACTCTTGTTTTTCTGTTTTTTCTAGACTGCGTGCATCTCGGGAGAAACGTGCTACATAATGCTGACAGGAAAAACATCAGAGAGCAACATTTCCCAGAAATGGAAGATTTCTGTTGAGACAAAATCCCCCGATATGAGTAAGGTATGAGCATGATATGACTTCTGTTCTATGAGAACCCTCCTCAAATGTTCTTCTCCTTACAGATCAAAGGCTAAAAAGGATTCTCACTGATGGAAGATCAGGAACTAACATCAGCGTAGTTCCGCTTCTCCTTTTCTCTTTGGAAAGAGTAACCAGTACAAGGTTCTACTGGCTTTTCACGTCCCCGGATTGGCAAATTACCACATTATTGTTAAAGTCGCAATCAGTAACTGTTTTCCTTTTTTTTTATTCGCTTTCTCAGATATCATCAAAATTCATCCCTGGCCTCCTCCCAGACCTCCTTCCTATGTGAGCTGAAGCGCTTCCTGGGTGACATCCTGCCTCAGGACCACCATAAGTTCACTCCCCTCAAGCTGGACTCCTTACAGTCCCTGCCCTCTCTGACACTGGGTCTGTCCTCCAGTGACACCATGTTGGCTGGACTGATCAACTCCTCTTCCATCACTATCTTCTCCTTCAGTAGCTGGGCCTCTATGTTTCCAGTGCATCGTGGGGAATTGTCTCTTTCCGCCGAGCTGCTGGAGGAGCTCAGGCAAAGGTTGGAGGTGGAGGTGGTGAAGATAACGACTGTGATGCGGGAGGAGCAAGTGGGCCAAAGAGCCAATGACAGGCTGGGAAGGCTCAGGGAGCTCAGTGCATTTCCAGTGAAGGAACCGGCAGCAGGTGATGAGGGCGAAAAAATAGGCTCCCAGAGCAGTTATTAACAACATTCTTCATTCAAACCCACTGGCCAGTCATATTGAATTCAGTACTATTCAATCCACATGTTCCATGTTCCTAATGTTGATTTTAAATTATTTTAAATTAGATTTTAGTCAACAACATAAATTTTATACAAAAGGGCATGGGTGTCACGTTTGTCCCACTGGATGACTTTGCTATTATGAGAATTACTGAAAGACATAAATTGCATTTCTATAAAAATAGCTGCTATTCCTAATCAGTACACTGGGGTCTCACTCCTTGAGTGAGCGCATGCGTTAGACCAGGGGTGCCCAATAGGTTGATCGCGATTGCCAAGGCAGAGGTAGATTCTCTGCCATTAGAAAAAACACGTCACGCATGCACGGTCGAATGCGTGAGTTAACGGAAAACTTAGTGCTAATTAGCAATCCCTGCTTACTAACAGCGACATTTAATTTCATTCAAAAGCAACCCTGACTGACTCCAATGAGTGCAAGTCATCCGGGTAACGTAACAATGACAATTCTCTTGCCTCTGTCAAATGAGAGCTTTATTCTTCGATTTGTTTTGCGCTATACGGTATGCAGCGTTGTATGGTGGCAAATCACTGTAAAAATTCGAGAGAGCAAATCAGGATAATGCACGCGCGTAAATCAAACATCCGCAAGCAAACGGAACGTGAACCTCGTTGCTCGCAAGGTTGAACTCTGCTCGCGCTCGAAGGTGTTTTCTACGTGCTTGCTGTTGTTTTTTTTGACAGTAAGGGGGCAGAGCCAGTCACCATGGTCTCTACACCTGATTTGTTACAAACCTCGTCTTTGGATTGGCCCGAGTGATGCATTCACACAACTACAGAAGCCCATTTCCGCACTAAAGAAAGGGGATAGAAAGTCGAAATTCTGAGATAAAACGTTGTCAAAACACAAACGACACCTCTCTGTATCCGTAGTGGACCGTAGATGACAAACAGCTACAACCATCATTTACCTTCATTTACCATCATTACCGGCACATTAAGACCAATGAGTCCAGCTCGCAGACCGGTCCGTATTGGTAAAATGAAGTTCGAATCTGTGAATATGCTAACTTTCAATACCAATCGATTTTTGGAAAATCAAAATAATGAGATAAGATATGTGCAGGCTCCTCCATCGTTCGGTAAAGTTATTAGATATTCACAGATTCAGACTGACGGACCGGTCTGCGAGCTGGACGCGTTGGTCTTAATGTGACATACTTTTGAGATAGAGATTTGCTCGTGGATGTTTGATTTACGCGCGCGCATCAACCTGATTTGCGCTTGCGAGTGATTAGCCGCAATAGCGCTGTTGTGTGGGCAAACAGCAATCAAAAATCAAGTAATCCTCTGCTGAGTGGCCTACAGATCGGTAAAGACAGTCCACACAAAACTAACATCTGAAAGGGTGTGAACGAATGACTCCATGTGGGTATATACCGTATGTCTTCAAATCAAGTTTATATATATATGTATATATATATATATATATATATATATATATATATACATATATATATGTATATTCATATCAAGTTAATTGAGCTTCATCAGTCTCTCCACTCGGCAGATGACGCCCGTGCTTGAGAATCATAGTACAATCATCACATCTGCATTATAAACAAGCACATCTGGCATAAACTTACTTTCTTTGTTATCAAGACCTTTTAGCCAGTGCTTTTGTTACCTCTTTAACAGGAGTGAGCCAGTACCGGGCCTTTCTTCTGCTGAAGGCCCTGCAGATGGTGAGCCATGCCTACGCGATGCAGAGAGGACTGCGTACCAACAGAGCCAGCTCCAACTACCAAGAGAGTGATCCTAAATGCAGACTGAAGAGCCTCAGCGTGAACCCAGACAATAGTTACGACCTTCCAAACACTGTCAAAATCAACAACTGTCACGGCACTTGTGCATTCCCCCTGACCAACGGCACCAACCACGCCGTCTTGCTCATGTTGCATGTGGAGAATGGCGACAGAGAAAATCGGATGCCGTGCTGTGTGCCTGTGGCCTATGAAGACTTGGCGGTGGTGAGGGTGAACGAGAATGAGACTTACATCTCCATTAAACCAGATATGGTGGCCAAGGAGTGTGGATGCCGCTAAAAATTTAGTTAAATGATGTTTAACATTATACACTGAGACAGTTCAATGTAATTGTTACTGCCATATATATATTCACACAGTATTACTTCAATAGTAGTATGTATGTATGTTAATTCAGAGGTCTCTTCAGGCCTTATACTTAAAACTATTGTAGAGGAAAAATGGTTTCCATATTCCAACATATATTCATGTTATAATCATCTCGATGTAATATTTTGAGTACGGATTGAGCTATAGATATATCCATTTAGGTAATCATTTTCCAGTGAGAGAGCTAAACCAAGCCGCAATGAGAGTGAAGGCAAGACAAGTAAGATTAAGATAAGTAGAGAAAAGGAGAAGAGAGGTCTGCGTCTTAGGCGCACTGAGGAATTGTATCTTTTTTCAACTTGGCTCCATGCTTTTTATAAATGTCCTGTTCAATGATTGTACACCGGTGTAGAGTAAAAGTTTTCTAACAGATAGACAGTCCATCATCAGCATGCCTGAAAGGGGGGGCTAGTATCAGAATCGAAATCAGAACCATCTATCAGACAATCATTTACAATTAAATTAACAATAGAATATAAAAAACATACAATAAAAAAGAAAGATAAAAAGAATATACTATACACAAGTGTGTGAAGGTGTCAAGTGTATTTGAAAGTGTAATATGTAACTATAAATGCATTCCCCGCAGAAAATCTGTTGGAATGCTGAAAGCTGAAATTAATTTTTTAAAATGTATGAAAAATGAATACCAACAGTACTTTTTGTTAAAGTGGTAGTAGTAGTGATATCAGTTGCAGTCACTACTTCCATTAGTAGTAGTATTATTTTTAGAACTACTAGTAGCAACAGTAGAATAGAGACCTCTGACTATTAGTCAGAAGTAACGTAGAAATACTTAAGTTACCTTACTTAAGTAGTAATTTTGGGTGTCTATACTTTACTGAAGTATTTATTTTTCAGATTACTTCTTACTTCTTACATTTTCATGCAAATATCTGTCTTACATTTTAAAAATAGCCTCGTTACTCCTATTTCATTTTGACTTGTTTTCATTCCGGCTTGTCATTTCCTCGAATGAGAAGTATAAACATATACCGTTCCGACACTGCATACATACTGTTGTATTTTAAAAATGAAGAAACTCCGGGTGGACAGAAGACATATTGTATTGAAAGTTAAAAACAAAAGTATTTAATAAAATAAAAGGTGTTGTGCTAAGAAGAACATATCAGCTGAGGAGCCGCTGGTCTCTGCAATCATCAGGCAGCCCATTGGCTAACCCTAATCTCTGAGTCAATATCAGTTGTGGTGCTATAAAGTGTTACGTGCATGCATTTTGGTTGATAATATTATATAAACAATCATAACTGAGCATTGATATTATTCTATTGTTTAAAGTTTTAAAATAAGAGTAGTGTTACACTATTCAGGATTTCTTTTTTTTGATTATACAGTTTCGGAATCGTGGCTATACCCTGGTGTACAGTAAATGCATTTTATTAATTAATGAACAGGGTTGTTTATTTCTAACAATCTACAATACGTACTATGAATAATTCTGATATGTTTTAAAAAAATAGAATAATGTTCTAAAATAGGTACAAGATTTTCCTTTACAAATATACATCAAGAAATGCTGCATGTTGAAATCCCCACCCTGTACAGAGATATATTTATGACACTGCATACTTATGAATAATTATAATTATAGCCATGGGTTTTCATACAAAAATAATATTAAACAGGACATTATTTATAAGTATGCACTGTGTCAATAACATATCTACTGTTTCTAACAAACCAAACCATTTAAAAATCGGTTGAAAATGAAGCAAGTTAATATTATTATATATATAAGTACATGTCCCACTACCAACACAATGTTATGGGTGAGCGAGCTCACTGTAGCAAGATGGCCGCCGTGTGTGCGGACATTCCGGTAGGGGCATGTGCGAAAAGTGGTCGGTGGAAGGTACCTTTGTTAGAACAACTAGTGCCGATGGTTGGTGGCAGGTTCCTTTGCCATAACGGCAGGTTGCGTGGTCGGTTCCTCCGAAACCTGGTAGGATACTTTTTCAGAACGGCATAAGCCGATCTCGGTTGGGTATTTAGCGACAAGCAAATTCCATGTAAGGTAAATGAGTATCTTTGTGACCCTGGATTTGCCGTACATGTTTATTCTAACTTTATTGACAATCTAGCAGATCACAGCGACTTGCAAGTAGCACAGCGTCTTTAAAAAAGTGATGTATGTCTTAATGCTTTAGAAATAAACACAAAGGGGATTCTGTACTTGCTCAAGTCTGAAACGGGTAATTTGGCCAATGTTTTGACAACCGACTGAAGCCAGCGTATACAGAGCACCCGCGGACTGACTACTACTCCCCCGCCCCCCGGACAAACCATTCCCCGGACCATTAGCCGTCACTGGAACATGGGTTCTCATTTTATTCAATTATTTTGATAGATATGTCCCACTATTGTTTTAGCGTTGTCATGGCTCTCTGATTATCGCCATGCTGTCTTGTTCAATCCAAGATGGCGCCGACGACGGCTGCCACGGTGCTTTGGTGCGCTTCATTTTTTGTTGTTAATTATGTTTCCTGTTGCGATTCCCGGAGCTCTTTCACCAGAGATGAGCTCTTGAACATCCGAGGAACAACTCCAGCGGAGTTACTTCCAACTTTCCTGCTATCTTCCCTGGAATTGCTGGACATTCTTCTCAAAGGTGCGCTCACCTTTCGTCACGTGGTGAGACGCTGTAGGAGAGGAAAACGCGTGTGGTTCTCGCACACCGCTGCCAGGTATCTTTCTCTCCAACGTGCGCTCACTGTGCAACAAACTGGACGAACTTCAGCTGCTGGTTCGTTTTGTGCTTCACGGAGACGAGGCTTTGTGGATCGATACCGGACTCCGCGCTCCAGCTGGCGGGCTTCCAGCTGCTCAGAGTGGACCGCGACACAGAGCTCTCCAGCAAGACGAAGGGTGGAGCAATCTGCTTCTTCTTCAACACCAGCTGGTGCAACGATGTAACAGTGATCCTACAACACTGTTCTCCTGATCTGGAAACTTTCTTCATCAACTGTAAACCATTTTATTCCCCCCGTGAGTTCGCTTCATTCATCCTGGTCGGTGTTTGACCAGATACGGCGTGTGGAGCGGACCAACCCGGACTCCTTAGTCATTGTCCTCGGGGACTTTGACAAAGGTAATCTCACCCATGAACTTCCTAAGTACAGACAGTAAGCAGGGCTTATCACGCCGTCCCTCGTGCTGCACTGGGACACTCTGACCACGTCATGGTCCATCTGATTCCTGCATACAGGCAGAAACTAAAGCTCCGCAAACCTGTGGTGAGGGAATTGAAGAACTGGACCAGTGAGGCGCTCGAGGATCGTGGGCGTGCTTGGACTACACAGACTGGGATGGTTTCAGGACTGCTACTGACAGTCTGGATGAGTTCACAGAGGCTGTAACTTCCTACATCGGCTTCTGTGAGGACTGTGTACCATCATGCACCAGGGTGAGTTACAACAACGACAAACAGAACACTACTCCTGCAAGAAGGATCAGGCATTTAGGAGTGGGGACAAAGACTTGTACACGGAGTCAAAATACAAGTTTAGCAAGGCGGTGAGAGATGCTAAATGACTGTACTCTGAGAAACTCCAACAACAGTTCTCAGCAAGTGACTCTGCTTCGGTCTGGAGAGGCCTCAAACACCTCACTAACTACAAGCCAAAAACTACTATACTTACTATTAAGTTAACTGCTAGCGTGCCCTCCTAACTTTGGTAGGTTTGACCTGATCTAAGTCTGTTTTGCCATCGCTTCTGAAGCAGAAAATACTTGAATCCTTTAAGCCTAGTTTATGCTTCTGCGTTTTCAGAGCGACGCAGACGCAAAATCCTGTAGCGTGTCCCTCGCGTGCCTTTTCACACCTCCTTGCGTGCGTCGACCCATTTTTCTAGGCAGCCACCCGCAGCACACAAGGCTGCGATTGGTCTTCTAACTACGTCCTTTACGGAGTCTCACATTTCTGTTTTCATAGCACAATACCGCCATTATTAAAACGAAGAATGTTTATGAGATAACGGATCAGATTGAAGAACATTTGTCGGAAGAAATGCGTAAATATGACCGCTTATACAAGCCGTCATTGCCGGGTTGTATAAGCGGATTGGATTCATGGAGGGAGATTGCCGCAAACGTCGGTTTGCCGACAAAGTTATGGAGGAAAATATGGGACAAATGTGACCACGATTAAAATCTGTCTTCAACAGAAACACGTTACTCTACCTGCTGTTCTGGCGGTGAACTGCTCTGCAACACACGCAAGCCTTTTTGAACCATGAATTAAAACGAGTGCGTCGGCGCAACGACGCAGACGCAGAAACATGCAGCCTTTAAACTCTGTTTGTCAAAACGTATGGCGTTATATTTGTGCCACAATCCTGAGCGCGTAATTTTAAGTTTTGAGCACAGAGAACTATATTTTAGCAAAAGAAAAGCATTCCGTCGCGCGCAGTTTACTCAGGTGCCCTCTCCACAAACTGGTTTTCTGCGCGCAGGCAGCCGTTGCTGCGCTCTCTCCACCTCTTCACTCTGCGCTCGCTCGACGGTTCACTCACGCGCTCGCTCGACTTGCAGCAGCGTTACATTTGTGCCACAAAACCAGCCAATCAGAATTAAAGAAGGTCAATTGTGATTGGCTGTTGGTCTCCAATCACAACGCTAGTAGAACTACCTACAGCATCGCTGAAGCTCAGCGAGTTGTTGAAGTTTGCAGCATTTGTGCTAAATGCTAATGGCCTGGATTAAAACACTTGCTGTTCTCATCATTTGCTTCGGTCATGTCTGATGGTGGCTAGCCGGACTTCTAATATCACTCGTTTTCGTCTTCTTTAGGAAGCGTTGTGATTGGAGACCAACAGCCAATCGCAATTGACCTTCTTTAATTCTGATTGGTTGGTTTTGTGGCACAAATGTAACGCTGATGCAAGTCGAGCGAGCGCGTGAGTGAACCGCCGAGCGCAGCGTGAAGAGGTGGAGAGAGCGCAGCAACGGCAACCAGTTTGTGGAGAGGGCACCTCAGTAAACTGCGCGCACGGAATGTTTTTCTTTGCTAAAATATAGTTCTCTGTGCTCAAAACTTAAAATTACGCGCTCAGGATTGTGGCACAAATATAACGCCATAAAAACACCCCATGGTGATTGTTCACTGATTAGAATGTCAAGCAATTGGTGATTTGCATTTTGACGAGTTTCTGCTGAGGCCAATCGACGGGGGGAGTGGTCAGCGCTGCCGTAGCTGACTTCCACTAACGAGGGAGTATTTAACTCGAGGTTGAGTGAAGTGTTGGCTTCAGCGTTTGCATAGACGAGCAGAACAAAGACAAAGTCGTGGAGTCTTCGGGGAGGCTGAATGCGGCGGCTTCTTCTGCTATTTTTAATAATGTGTTTGACCCCTTTACCCGTACCTGTCCAAATCTCTTCCCGTAAATACCACAGGCCTCAGGCTCGATCTGCTCTCTATCGTAACCTCTCCTCTCTCGCTCATCCCCCCCGGCTGCACCTCATCACAGGAGGCTTCGCTATTCAGCAGTCGCTTGACTTCCTCGCTCTCACCGAGACCTGGATCATTACAGACTACATTACAGATCATTTAGCTGACGCTTTTATCCAAAGCGACTTACATTACATTTTTAACCCATGGCTTTTTACATTTTGCCCAGGGAGCAATTAGAGGTTAGGTGTCTTGCTCAGGGACACTTTCGACAAGGAACATGAGGCAGTCAGGACTCAAACCTCCAACCTTGTGCTTTCCAGCACACCCTCTCTACCCCCTGCGCCACAACAACCCCATCATACCTGAGAACACCAGACCATCCACCCCAGCCGCTCTCTCCTCCGCCTTCTCCTTCAGCCACACAACTAGGCCCACTGGTAGGGGTGGTGCACATGTCTTCTCATTTCTACCCTCTTCCACCGTCCACCCCACTGTCTTTCCCTCAACCCTTCTGAAGAAAACAACTACAAACTGGTCTTACTTCAACCTATGGTTGAATGCACTTGTTGTAAGTCTCTATTTCTAAAAATATATAGCCTACTGGAAAAGATGGTTAAAAAATAACCTTTTATCTATATAATATATGTCTTTTATTATTTACAATGAGTATAATTTGCTTTAACTGTTAAATTAAAATGTTAAAATGTGCAAATATTGTGGCATCTATTTAATTAAAGATTTTACTGGCAATTTTTGAGTCACCCAGGATTATAAAACAGAAAGTGTTTGTATCCCCTTATTCTAGGCTATTTAGATGACATACATGCATAAATACACATATATACATACATACATAGTTGAAACTAAATAAGATTAAGATATCAGTACAGAGTAACCCCCTTGTAATGTGTTCCTGGCTTCAACTGGCTGCCACGACAACTTCCAGTCAGGATTTCGACCTCTTCATAGCACAGAGACGGCCCTTATTAAAGTTGTAAATGACATCCGTCTTAACACAGACTCTGGCAAAACTTCAATATTAATGCTATTAGACCTCAGTGCTGCATTTGATACTGTCGACCACTCAATACTTTTGGACAGGTTGGAAAACTGGGTGGGGCTCTCAGGCACAGTCTTAAGCTGGTTCAGGTCATATCTACAAGACAGGAACTATTTTGTTTCCATTGGTGGCTTCGTATCAGAAACAACCAACGTAACGTGTGGATTCCCAAGGTTCGATCTTAGGGCCGACTTTATTCAACATCTATATGCTCCCAGTAGGACAAATCATGCAAAAAAATAAAATTGACCACCATTGCTACGCTGATGACACCCAAATCTATGTAGCGCTATCACCAAACGACTATCGCCCCATAGATCTTCTGTGCCAGTGCATTGAGCAAATCAAAGACTGGATGTGTCAAAATTTCCTACAACTAAATGAAGACAAAACTGAGATCATTGTATTTGGTGCTAAAAAAGAAAGGTTTAAAGTAACCCAACACCTTCACTCTCTGTCCCTGAAAACATCAAATAAAGCCAGAAATCTGGGGGGTTATTATGGATTCAGATTTACACTTGGAAAGTCACATCTAATCAGTAACAAAAACGGCCTATTACCACCTCAAAAATGTAGCACGACTTAGAGGGCTCATGTCAGCTCAAGACTTAGAAACACTTGCACATGCCTTTATAACTAGTAGGCTAGACTATTGTAATGGTCTCCTTGCAGGTCTCCCAAAAAAAACTGTCAGGCAGCTCCAGCTTGTTCAGAACGCTGCTGCTAGAGTTCTAACAAAGACCAAAAAATGTGAGCACATTACACCAATTCTTAAATCCTTACATTGGCTCCCAGTATGTCAGACAATTAATTTCAAAATCCTACTGCTCACATATAAATCACTACATGGTTTAGGGCCAAAGTATATCACTGATATGCTTCCGCTACATAAGCCTTCAAGATCACTAAGATCTTCTGACACCAATCTGTGATTCCCAGAGTAAATACAAATCATGGGAAAGTATCATTCAGTTACTACGCAACAAACAGCTGGAATAAACTTCCTGAAGATTTTTTTTTTTGCCCCAACTGTCTGACCACGTCTGACCACGTTTAAAACAAGACTGAAAACTGTTCAGTTTCAGTCTGTTCAAATTGTTCAGCTTCGCCTTCTGCTAAATTTTACTTACATTGCACTTTTAACCTGTGCCTTTAATTAAACAATTTAAATAAGATTTTAATTTGTAATTTTATTTGCTGTTTTTAATTGTCTTTTAATTCCTGCATTTTATTTCACTTGTTATGATGTAAACTTTGAGTCTGCCTTGCGTATGAGAAGCGCTATACAAATAAACTTGCCTTGCCTTATTAATTTTGTCCTGTGATTTTAAATCGTTTAAAGATGATTCCCTAAGAGCAGCAACACTCACAATATGCCCGGGAGAGATGATTGCGAAGGATCTCCAGCCTCTGTCCATAGTGGAAGACCAAAGTTTCCAAGGATTTGTGAGAGCAAAAAAATATAAACTCCCAGAAACAAAGAAACTGACAGAGAGGCATCTTGTAGAAATGTTTGATAAATGCAAAGGCAAAGTAAGGGCATCTTTGCAAAATGCTTCTAGTGTTGTACTTACCACTGATATGTGGACTTCAGTAGCCACAGAGTCATATTTGACCGTCACATGTCATCTCATTGAAAACTGGGAAATGAGGGATTTTGGCTGGATGGAGGCACCATCCATGTTTTGCCAGCTTATGATCTTTCTTTAGTGATGGAAACACCTTTTTCAAAAACTCTTGTTTTTCTGTTGTTGTAATAGCTCGCATATATTGTAAATGAGGTCGCTACTTCAGTATACTTCTGAGTTTAAAATGAATAGCTAAATAAGTGACTCTCTAATCTGGCTATTATTTGAAATACACTACGTTTTTTAGATTTACCAGGCACATTAGGTGTATTTGCACAAAGTATCAGTATCGGATCATTATCGCCGATACCAGCCTGAATTTGACTCAGAATCGGATCGGAAAGGAAATCGGTGGTATCAAACATCACTAGTTGGCACCTGGGTGATTGAAGCCGAACTATAAAGAACTCATCCGGTGCGACTCTGCTTCAGTTTATTGTGACCTGCAGACGCACCGGTGTCCTGACGCTTTGTGATGTCACACCCACACCGTTCTGTCTATTTCCCTACATCCAGTTCTAGTTCCGGTGCTAGTCCTGTGTTGTGATCTGTTTTCACAGCTGTTGCTGCAGCTGCACCTCGGAAGTCTCTGGGCTCCAGCTCAGCCAATTCTGTATCCCGCAGCCATCCGTCCACTGACGGTGAGTCTGTGACCCCCACCTCCCCCCCATGTGGAGATGGAGCTCTGCCTCATGTGGTTGTTGTTGAATCCACAGCTAAAGGTAAATATGCAGGCGAGAAAAGCAATAATCCAAAACTGTATTAAAAAATGATTATTTGATCACACTTGTATCTTTATTTAATAAAACATTTCCATCCATCTGTTGTTTCCCTAAACTTTTTATAAAAGTAGTAAAAAGTAGAATCTGATCTGATTTGTAAAGTTCCACTAAAGATGAATTTATCTTACAGTGTCATGGTTTTTGTTAATTTGTGGCCGCTTCCTGCTGGCAATGATGAGGATGAATGAAGACAAAGAACGAATCTCCTGCTGCTCCTCCTCCTGCTCCTCTTCCTCTTCCCCTCCTTCTCTCTCCTGCAGTTGCTCCTCTTTCTATCCTATTTGTAGTCTCTAAAGATGCTTTTGTGAGAGATTTTTGTTATGCTTATAGAAACAACTGTTTGAGCGCCAATCCTACTGTTGATGCTGGAGAAATATAATAATAAAAACAATATCTTGTGTGTATACTTATTTTACAGGAAAATGTCAAATATTCTTTCTAATGTTATTGGAATAGTTTTTGGTTGCAACAAAACATTTTAAATTTCCATTTTCTGATCCAATCTAAGAGATTGTAACTGTAGAGCAGCGGTTCCCAAACTCAAGAATCCCACGGCCCACGTGAACTTCGTTGCTCGCGAGGAGACTCTCTGCTTGCGATCGGAGGTGTTTTCTACACGCTCGCTGTTGTTCTTTTTGACAGTGAGGGGGCGGAGCCAGTCACCATGGTATCTAGATTTAATTGGTTACAAACCCCGTCTTTGGATTGGCTGGAGTGATGCATTCACACAACAAAAGCCCATTTCCGCACTAAAGAAAGGGGATAGAAAGTCAAAATTATGAGATAAAACGTTGTCAAAACACAAACGACACCTTTATGTAACCGTAGTGGACCGTAGATGACAACCAGCTACAACCATCATTTACCATCATTACCGGCACATTAAGACCAATGCGTCCAGCTCGCAGACCGGCTGGTGATTTGCCGCCGTAGCAGTCAAACGTTTGGCGATGGAGGGGGTGTGGGGAGGTGGAGACCAGTATGGATCAACCGATTAACCAATCTGTTCGTTTAAATTGTTTGTGCTTCATCAATTAATGTTTCACATAACTAACGTGCCGCATCATACATATTTTTATATTAATTTCAAACTTTTCAAAATTGAAAATTAAAAACTTATTTTTGATGTGTCCTTAATAAAGCTTTGATTGATTGATATGCCTAATATGATTGCCTACCCAGGCCTGCACACTACCCCTCTACCTGTCTGTTTCCTGGATCCTGCTGTTCCTCTCTTCTCCTCCTTCTCTCTCATGCTCCTCCTCCTGCTCCTCTCCTCCTGCTGCTCCTCTCTCCTCCTCCTGCTCCTCTCCTCCTGCTGCTCCTCTCTCCTCCTCCTGCTCCTCTCCTCCTGCTGCTCCTCTCTCCTCCTGCTGCTCCTCTTCCTCTCTTCTGCTCCTCCTCCTGCTGCTCCTCTTCCTCTTCTCCTTCTCTCTCCTGCTGCTCCTCTCTCCTCCTGCTGCTCCTCTTTCTCTCTTCTCCTCCTTCTCTCTCCTGCTGCTCCTCCTCCTGCTCCTCTCTCCTCCTGCTGCTCCTCTTTCTCTCTTCTCCTCCTTCTCTCTCCTGCTGCTCCTCCTCCTGCTCCTCTCTCCTCCTGCTGCTCCTCTTTCTCTCTTCTCCTCCTTCTCTCTCCTGCTGCTCCTCTTCCGCTTTTCTCCTCCTCAGTGTGTGTGTGTGTGCCTAAAACTGTCCTACCTCACATCACCAGCAATCTTTGGAGGAGTTTACTCGACTCTGCAACTCTGTCTTTGACTTCATCGTATGGCTAGAAAGCAAGATTACATTTCGGAAATCGGCCTACGGGACTCCGTCAAATTTGCGGAATAATTGTATGCAGAAACAAGACATGCGTCATGGGGACTCGGTCAGCATTTAATTAAATTGGAAGACCCAGGGAGGACAAAATGAATGGTAAATTTATAATACATTAGAGATCAGGGAATAACATTGCGAACTTGTATATAATTGTATGTTGCATGTTTAGAAAATATTGAAGCTGGATTAAGGATTTGATTGGGGCCTTGTCTTGGGGAAAACGGAGCACATGTTTTTGGAACATTACAAGATGGCGGGCGGAGATAAATAGAGAACACGGTTAAAAGATGGCTGAGAAAGAAATTCTCAGCTTGGTCTACAGAGGAGATAACAATGACTTGTTATCCACCACTACTGGGGTGGAGAACATGTGCTTTGGAGATTTCCAAAATGGAAGACGGCGACAGTTAAAAGTTACAGATGTAACACAGTTTTTGTATTTCTTCCTCCATTCTTAGGACCATGTGATTTTTGCTTGCATTACAAACGATCTATTGACTTTTTCTAGGCTCTATGTGATTCTTTATGTTTTAACGTTTATATAATTGTTCTCTGCTTACATTAACACAATTTTCCCATTTATTGTTTAACCATTTTTACAATTACTGAGTTTGAGAGAGACTCTGACACACACAGCAGCAGCACACCTGAAGATGCACATCAGCACACACACCCATGGGACTTGGGCAAGAGACAAAGGACAGGACGCTGTCTGTGGAGCCGGTCTGGTAAGACAAAAGGGAGTCGAGATGTACAGTGCACGGTACATCTCATACAGCATCTTAATGACGGAAGCAAGTTTTAGATCATAGGATAACATTAGTAATAACAGTACAGAATGGAAAACTTTGTTACAGACCATCATCCTGTAATGATTTTATCAACAAACCATACAAACATGTAACTACACATAAGATATATTGATAATCTATCATTTTCATTAGGAATAAATGAATGTTCTTGGTCACTAACAAACCATGAGTTGAGTTTTGAGTTCACAGGTAGAGAACGCAGGTAACAATAAGTGTTGCTGAAACCCCCGAAAGCTGCTGCAGCCCTCACTGCATGAAAAGTGAGATTTTCGTCCCCGTAAACGCCCGGAAATCTCCCTCATTTCCGATAATTTTGAACAAAATGTTAACAATGTGACCGCGCCTCAGGTAGAAGACCAAAATAGCAGCGGACTCAAGCGGAGGGTTAGAGCAGTGGGTACACACTGCAAAGTGGACAGTGTTGTGACATTAGAATTGAATAAAACCTACAGAACCCAAGACTTCCGAGTAGTTCTGTGTTCACTGATTGGATGTGGACCAAATGAACAGACATGGAGGGGATATGATGTATATATGTGTCTGTTCCCCTTGGGGAGGCTCCTAAAACATTGGTGTACATCCCACTGCACGAAAAGTGGGATTTTCGTCCCCGTAAACGCCCGGAAATCTCCCTAATTTCCGACAATTTGCAACCCGCGCACGTCGCGTGTGTCTGTGCCACAAATTGTCGGAAACGAACCATGACGTAGGTCGAGAGCTGGCGGAGGTGCGAATGGCCCGAAGTAGCATCTGAATGCAGCGAAACCGCGGGTGGCCGAGCCGAGCGGGCTTGAATATCCTTACTCCTTATTGGATGAAACCACAACTTACTAACAAATAAAATCACTCGTGATTGGCAGCAAACCCACACGTCGGCAGACCAGGCTTGAGTTTCCTTGTTCATGATTGGATGAAACCACAACTTTCAATCACTCGTGATTGGTTGGCAGATCTGTCACTATTGGTCACCCGCCTCATTTTATTTATATATTGATATTATACTGTATATTCATTTCATGGTTATCCTATGTAGGCTACTACACTATTATTAGGATACCAACCAGGACATCAATGAATTTATAGAGAAAATGAACATTTGCCACATGTTTATGCAAAGAAAGAGCTTTATTAACAACACACACAACAAACAACAACTACATACAAAGTGAGGATCTGCCCGCACTTGGGTAACGGCGGTTTAAAAACTACAGCTCAGTAAACTGTCCGTTTGCCTCCTCGGGGTTGTAGACCGTCACTGGCGCCGTGTTTTCCGAGGCAGGTCTGTTGTGCAGGCGCCTCGTGTGTGTGGCGACCGTACAATCCACCCGAGACCCCGTCAACAACGCCGTCCCCTCCGCCCGACGTGAGCTCCATGGTGGCGGATTTCCAGCGTTCCACCTCGTCATCAGCCAGCACACTTTGTCTCGATTCCAGCAGCTGTAAAAACAACAATGAATCAGTACTGTGCGATGTGATGCGTACGGACACAACACATCGATCAATGCACCTGAAACAAGTCAGCAATAAACTCTGACCTCTTTCTTCTTCTCGCCGACGCGCTGAATCCTTCGCAGCTTCCGCCCGCAATGAGTGTTCCGCCTGAACCTGAAGCTCCTGCGTCCCGTCTCACAATCCGTCTCACAGGCGGCTGGAAAACAATTAAATGAGTGTGGTATGAATACAAAAAAAATCAAACGCAAGTCACAGTAACATTTAACAAGGAAGGATAAACAGTGTCACGTACACACAATGACGTCGTCTAAATCTGGACTTTTCCCGGAGCAAATACGAGGTCACCGCCTCATTATGAGGCGAGATTAGTCTGTGAAAACAAAATGTACAGTTATGATCGGTATCCATACGTATATATTCCCTTATAGCGCAGAATGAAAGCATATTCTTTAAATCTCACCCTTGCTCCGGTTCGTGGCGCCTGTAATTCGTCTCGCCGCTGTGAAGACGGCGCACCGCTTCCTGTAAACGACATGGCAAAGAAAATAGACTTAGCTTGAGGCTACGCTACTTTTAGCTTAGCTAGCAGTCATCGAACGTATTCTTACCGCTATCTTGGGATTGTGCGCCCGTCTCCTCTTCTTTGAGTCGGTTCCTCTCCTCCATGGACAGAAACCTGCAGAGTTGAAGAACGCTCCAGTGGAGCGAACCGCTCGTTGATATCGGCGGTTTGTTGTTGGAGTTGACGAGACGATCCACTGAGAGCATCAGCAGCTTCTTCTCGTCTGTCTGTGGCCGAAAGTTGGTGACCGCGGAGAGGAGTTGAAGGCGAGTTGAACGCGAGACGTCGTCCAGCCATTATTCACGAACCAGCAAAAACCAAACAAAGGAACTGGAGATACAGTTCTTCTGAATATAGTAACACACACGTGTCTGTTTGTATGCTCGTCTTGCAAGTACTGCTGTCCTGAGTCATGCCTATGACCTCACACGTGATTGGACGAGGAGTCTAAGGGTCCTCCAATCACATACGAGGTTATTGTTATACGGAAGGACCAGTATTTTAGGAAGACAAATGGTTGGGACTTTGAAACAGCTGATATGCTTTATGTAAAGCAGTGAACGACTTTCCCTAGAAAACTGTACAGTGGTGCCTCTTTCTCCATTCCACCAGACAATCTTGAGTCTGACAGACATACAATGTTGACAATGTATCATCAGATGTACCCTTGTGTCACTGAGGTTGAATGTTTTGCTATGACATGTAAACGGGTAACATATATGAATGTAACTTACTCAATCGATAGATGCAGAGCATAAAGGTCAACATGTGTTCATGCTAAGTGGTGTGAAACACTAACAGTTTTGAGGAACCGTCCTTGACCCTCTAGCAGAACTACGACCAGCCATTATAAAGCGGTTTATAGTTGTTAATGTTGTGTCAAAGGGTGCGGCATTTAAACATGTTCTTGCACAAGTTTCCTGGCTTCATCTCCACCCGGACAGACATTTTTATGGAAAGCCAATAGAAGTTTGCGGCTTGCGGGAACAGAACACGCGTCATACCCAGCATCATTTCTGCCAGTTGAGCGCATTGCTAGAAGATGTGTGGTTAATACATCCTCTGTGCATTTAAGTAAGACCAAAGAAAGGTCACTGTAGTCCTGCCACTATGCACTGTAGTTGAGCTCTAGGAGACTGTGATCTCTGCAGACCCCTCATGCTGATTCAAATGTTGTTTGCATGGAATGCTCATTATACCTTGATTAAAAATCATTTTTTAAAGAAGTTATTTTGTGTATCTTTTTTACATAACATTTGCCATTGCTAATTGCATACACAGTAATCTAGCATATTTGAATTAAATAAATCAATTCAAACTCAAATGTAAGAGTCTATAATTAGGCTACTGAGCCTGATCTATTTGTACCAGAGATTCTTACCCTTTAAAAAAATGTCACCTGGACTAAAACTCCCTCTGCGACCCTGATTTGCATTTGTATAGCTCACAGCATTGTCATTTACATGTCAAGCCTCACCTAGAATTAGGAGGAGGGGGTCATGGGGGACAACTGCCAGGGAGGCCCACATCAATTTCTGACAATTTACGGCAGTTTTCGGCGTTGCCGCAGGTACCGCGAACCTGAAATTCCACGACAATTTACAGTGCCGCATACTGCCGAAAATCCCACTTTTCATGCATTGCCTGACGACTGAGAATGCAAATGCAAGTCCAATTGTGATGGAAAGTCACAAAGACAAAGATCATCACATCACATCCTGGAGCCCAGAGAGGCTATGAGGAGAAAAGGAGGAAGCAGCGAACGGATTGGTAAGATGCAGAGGTCAAAGGATGCAGACAGCTGACCAACAGGAGGGACATAACCGGTCTCCCAATACAACAACAAACGGGATAAGCATAACTATTTTTACAGGGGTTCTGTCGAGAGTAACATGGTCTTAGAGTCCTGGCTCAGAATTCGAAAACCACACACACTGTTTGAATGGAAATATTCTGTGTATCATGCTTTAATCATGTTTCTATATCACTGCATAGGGACTGTTGTTTTCTTAATTTCTGTATTTCAATTTAAAGGAAGAGCTCGCAGCCAGCGTCGAACTTTGAGACAATGCAAAGAAGTCTGAAGCTGACCTGATGCTGAGTCTAACACATTTATTTTGAGACATGTGTTAAAATAACACATGCCTCAACAAGAGGGATGTAGATATAGAAATATTTTTCCAAATTGAACGATGGGAAAACTTAACAAAATAAATTACTAAAAGAAAGATTTAGATACCGGAGGAAATGTATTGTGAACAGCTCACAAGAGTTGAATCTCAAAATTTGACTTCTATTTCTGGAATGAATTTGAAATATTGTTCTTCTCATTCAGTCAGCAGGACTGATAGTAAAGTAAATGGTACAGTTAAAGCTAAAATTAAGAAAATAATGACTAGAAGAATTAAGGACTACATAAGTAATGTTTTAAATTTGCACAAAATACAAAGACCAGGAGGAACACCTGGAAAGAGCACCAAGACACACACACACACACACACACACACACACACACGCACACACTGCAGCATGCACACACACACACACACAGGAACCCCATTGGTGCTTCTCTATTCAACAGCTGAGCCAGGAATCCTGATCTTCCAACTTCCTCGGATCGGTCTGGTCACAGGACCTGTCAATTCTCAGGATCAAGAGAGTGGATCTCAATCACGCAGTCAATGACGACCACTGCAGCGTCGCCTGACCAAGCCTTTGATAACAAGAGGAAGTATGCACTTATGCATAATCCCACAAACACTTGTTTTGTACAGTTATTACCACAACTTCAAGTAATTAATTAGAAAGGGACAGAAACCCTGCATTTAAATCAGCTAAAAATGATTGAATACGAAAACAAATACGGTTGATATTATTGTGAGCAACAAGAGATGAAGGTTCTTGATTCATAATGTCCAAATCATTTCCTGATATGAACATACAGCGAATGAACATATTCATTGAACATCTGGTCGGACGGTGAAAAGAGATTCACCTTTCCTGGTCGTACTTATTAAGATAACAGTATTGTCCCGATTACAAAACATAACTATAGACACAGTGAACAACAGACAGGAATGCATCACCAGCAATTGATCGCTATGAACCTAAAAGCCACATCCGAGTAGAATGGGCTATGGGGAACACCTGGGGGGTCTAATGGTTTCAGTCACACAGGATCAGACGCACCTCTACCCCTGCTGGGATGAGAGGGACACAGAAAGAGGAGACCACCTGTCTACAGCCTAACCTGGGCGCCAAGGAACCGTGAGCAGTGACCAAACAACCGTCATCTCGCTGAGAGGAAGGACTTCCTTGGCAAGTCGACTTGACCACCCGTGCAGGACCGGGAGGAAGCATCCGGGACCGACCAAAGCAGAGCCAGCACCCAGAGCCGGACCAGAAGCAAGACAAGCATCGTTCACCAGAGAGCCAGAAGCAAGACTGGACCGATTCAGAAAGGGTCAGCTTAACCTTCAGTCTCCCTTTTGAGGACAGCACAGTTCCAAGACCACCTCACACTAATGGGGTTAACGACGGCCAACACGACATAACCTCAACCCACGGGTCATCCAGAGCCATCGTTTCCAGTACGAACACTTCCAGGTTCGATCCCCTCCCTACAAACACGGCCCCATGGACAACAACAACCATTTAGCATGAGAGATCTTGAGAATGATCGGAAAGCCCTCACACACAAATGGAGGTGGAACCACTGCTGAGCTCTCTCACTGAAGAACCGGCAGAGAACATTGACATGGACAACGCTTCTCAGGTTATTGGACTCATGATTTAGTCCCAAACAATTGTTATTGTTTCGAAGCCTGTGATAGCAATACGT
>BMAF01000235.1:0-21483 GCA_014132575.2 Gasterosteus nipponicus
CGTCTGATGGTGCGTTTATCTGATGGTGCTTACGTCTGATGGTGCGTGCGTCTGATGGTGCATACATCTGATGGTGCATACGTCTGATGGTGCTTACGACTGATGGTGCTTACGTCTGATGAGTGCGTACGTCTGATGGTGCATACATCTGATGGTGCTTACGACTGATGGTGCTTACGTCTGATGGTGCTTAAGTCTGATGGTGCGTATATCTGATGGTGCTTGCGTCTGATGGTGCTACGTCTGATGGTGCATCGTCTGATGGTCACTGCGTCTGATGGATGCGTCGTCTGATGGTGGATATCTGATGGTGCTTCGACTGATAGTGCTTTAGTCTGATGGTGCTTACGTCTGATGATGCGTATACCTGATGGTGCTTCGTCTGATGGGTGCATACATCTGATGGTGCCGTCTGATGGTGCTTCGACTGATGGTGCTTACGTCTGATGGTGCGCGTTTATCTGATGGTGCTACGTCTGATGATGCGTCGTCTGATGGTGCATACATCTGATGGTGCATACGTCTGATAGTGCCGACTGATGGTGCTTACGTCTGATGGTGCGTACGTCTGATGGTGCATACCCATCTGATGGTGCTTCACGACTGATGGTGCTACGTCTGATGGTGCTACGTCACGATGGTGCGTATCTGATGGTATACGTCTGATGGTGCTTACGTCTGATGGTGCGCCCGTCTGATGGTGCTTTACGACTGATGGTGCCGTCTGATGGTGCACTGATGGTGCTGGCGTCTGATGGTACTTCGTCTGATGCGTGCGTCTGATGGTGCATCGTCTGATGGGGCTTCGTCTGATGGTGCTTATGTCTGATGGTGCTTCGTCTGATGGTGCTTATGTCTGATGGTGCTACGTCTGATGGTGCGTCTATGTCTGAGTGGTACGACTGATGGTCACGTCTGATGGTGCTTCGTCTGATGGTGCGTACGTCTGATGGTGCGTATACCTGATGGTAGTTGCGTCTGATGGTGCGTATATCTGATGGTGCATCGTCTGATGGTCTACATCTGATGGTGCATACATCTAGTGTTATCTGATGGTGCTTCGTCTGATGGTGCGTACGTCTGATGGTGCTTACGTCTGATGGTGCGTACGTCTGATGGTGGATGGTGCATCTGATGGAATTACATCTAATGGTGGTTATGTCTGATGGTGGTACGTCTGCACCGTCTGATGGTGCGTATATCTGATGGTGCTACGTCTGATGGTGCATACGTCTGATGGTGCATATATCTGATGGTGCTTCGACTGATGGTGCACATCTGATGGTGCATACATCTAATGGTCAGCCATCTGATGGTCTGACGTCTGATGATGCGTATATCTGATGGTGCATACATCTGATGGTGCGTCGTCTGATGGTGGATACATCTGATGGTACGTCTGATGGTGCGTAGTCTGATGGTGCTTACATCTGATGATGTATACCTGATGGTGCGTCTGATGGTGCATACATCTGATGGTGCATGCGTCTGATGGTGCTACGACTGATGGTGCTTCGTCTGATGGTGCGTTCGTCTGATGGTGCGTCTGTCTGATGGTGCGTCGTCTGATGGTGCGTACGTCTGATGGTCCATACGTCTGATGGTGCTTACGACTGATGGTGCGTCTGATGAGTGCGTCGTCTGATGGTGGCGTTGATCTACGTCTGATGGTGCGTATACCTGATGGTGCTACGTCTGATGGTGCATACATCTGATGGTGCCGTCTGATGGTGCATACATCTGATGGTGCTTCGTCTGATGGTGCTTACGTCTGATGGTGCGTCGTATGTCTGATGGTGCTTACGTTTGATGTGCGTACGTCTGATGGTGCGTACATCCTGATGGTCCCGCTCACGTCTGATGGTGCTTATATCTGATGGTGCTTATATCTGATGGTGCGTCGTCTGATGGTGCATACACGTCAGTGGTGCTACGACTGATGGTGCATATCTGATGGTGCTTACGTCTGATGGTGCGTGCGTCTGATGGTGCTTTGCGTCTGATGGTGCATACGTCTGATGGTGCTTATGTCTGATGGTATACGTCTGATGGTGCTACGTCTGATGGTGCACGTTTGATGGTGCTGGCATCTGATGGTGCATACGTCTGATGGTACTTGTAACGACTGATGGTGCCCCGTCTGATGGGGCTTCGCGTCTGATGGTGCTTACGTTTGATGGTGCCCGTCTGAGTGGTGCCTATGTCTGATGGTGCTTACGTCTGATGGTGCTTACGTCTGATGGTGCTTCGTCTGATGGTGCTTCGACTGATGGTGCGCTACGTCTGATGGTGCTTACGTCTGATGGTGCATACGTTCTGATGGTGCGTCGACTGATGGTGGTTACGTCTGATGGTGATGGTGCTACGTCTGATGGTGCTACGTCTGATAGTGCATTATATCTGATGGTGCCCCGTCTGATGGTGCGTACGTTCTGATGGTGCGTACGTCTGATGGTGCTACGTCTGATGGTGCTTCGTCTGATGGTGCGCCGCGTCTGATGGTGCTTCCGTCTGATGGTGCCTACGTCTGATGGTGCGTATATCTGATGGTGCTACGTCTGATGGTGCTTACGTCTGATGGTCGTATGTCTGATGGTGCGTCGTCTGATGGTGCGTACATCTGATGGTGCTTCTGACTGATGGTGCATACGTCTGATGGTGCATACGTCTAATGGTATCTGATACACGTCTGATGGTGCGTCGTCTGATGGTGCATCGTCTGATGGTGCGTCGTCTGATGGTGCGTTTATCTGATGGTGCTACGTCTGATGGTAAATGCGTCTGATGGTGCTGTATCTGATGGTGCGTACGCCTGATGGTGCTACGTCTGATGGTGCATACGTCTGATGGTGCTTACGTCTGATAGTGCGCGTATATCTGATGGTGCTTCATCTGATGGTGCATACATCTGATGGTGCATCGTCTGATGGTGCTACGACTGATGGTGCTTAAGTCTGATAGTGCGTTTATCTGATGACATCTGATGGTGCGCTACGTCTGATGGTGCGTTCTGATGGTGTCTGATGGTGCATACATCTGATGGTCAATACGTCTGATGGTGCTTCGTCTGATGGTGCGTATATCTGATGATGCTTCGTCTGATAGTGCTACGTCTGATGGTGCACTATGATCTGATGGTGCTTACGTCTGATAGTTGCTTATCGTCTGATGGTGCTTCGTCTGATGGTGCGTGCGTCTGATGGTGCTTTATGTCTGATGGTGCATACGTCTGATGGTGCGTACGTCTGATGGTGCATACGACTGATGGTGCTACGTCTGATAGTGCGTTTAACGTCTGATGGTGCGTCGTCTGATGGTGCATACGTCTGATGGTGCATACGTCTGATGGTACGTACATCTGATGGTGCTTACGTCTGATGGTGCGTATATCTGATGGTGCTTACGTCTAATGGTCTGATGGTGCCACGTCTTTGCGTATATCTGACGTCTGATGGTGCGTATATCTGATGGTGCTACGACTGATGGTGCTTAGTCTGATGGTGCCTACGTCTGATGGTGCGTATACCTGATGGTGCTCGTCTGATGGTGCTTACATCTGATGGTGCATCGTCTGATGGTGCTTACGACTGATGGTGCTACGTCTGATGGTGCGTTTATCTGATGGTACTTCGTCTGATGGTGCTTATGTCTGATGGTGCGTCGTCACGATGGTCAAATACGTTTGATGGTATACGTCTGATGGTGCTTACGTCTGATGGTGCTTTACGTCTGATGGTGCATACATCTGATGGTGCATATGTCTGATGGTGCTTCGACTGATGGTGCCGTCTGATGGTGCGTGCGTCTGATAGT
The DNA here is from genome assembly GCA_014132575.2 of Gasterosteus nipponicus. Classification (NCBI taxonomy): domain Eukaryota; kingdom Metazoa; phylum Chordata; class Actinopteri; order Perciformes; family Gasterosteidae; genus Gasterosteus; species Gasterosteus nipponicus. Next base: position 3,814 of record BMAF01000235.1, read on the forward strand.
GCGTATACGTCTGATGAGTGCGTGCGTCTGATAGTGCGTATATCTGATGGTGCATACGTCTGATGGTGCGTACGTCTTATGGTGCATACGTCTGATGGTGCTAGTCTGATGGTGCTGGCGTCTGATGGTGCTACGTCTGATGGTGCTGCGTCTGATGGTGGTTCGTCTGATGGTGCGTCGTCTGATAGTGCCTACGTCTGATGGTGCTTCGTCTGATGGTGCCCACGTCTGATGGTGCTACGTCTGATGGTGCGTATATCTGATGGTGCTTACGTCTGATGGTGCATACATCTGATGGTGCATACATCTGATGGTCAACCATCTGATGGTGCTTACGTCTGATGGTGCGTATATCTGATGGTCACGTCTGATGGTGCGTACGTCTGATGGTGCATACATCTGATGGTACTTACATCTGATGGTGCTACGTCTGATGGTGCGTACGTCTGATGATGCGTATACCTGATGGTGCTACGTCTGATGGTGCATACATCTGATGGTGCTCGTCTGATGGTGCTTCGACTGATGGTGCTTACGTCTGATAGTGCGTTTATCTGATGGTACTACGTCTGATGGTGCTTACGTCTGATGGTGCATACATCTGATGGTGCACTGACGTCTGATGGTGCGTTTATCGTCTGATGGTGCTTCGTCTGATGGTGCATACGTCTGATGGTGCATACATCTGATGGTGCGTCTGACGTCTGATGGTGCTTACGTCTGATGGTGCTACGTCTGATGGTGCGTATATCTGATGGTGCTTACGTCTGATGGTGCTTACGTCTGATGGTGCATATCTGATGGTGCTACGTCTGATGGTGCTTACGTCTGATGGTGCTGATGGTGCTCGTCTGATGGTGCTTACGTCGTCTGACTGATGGTGCTGGCGTCTGATGGTGCATCGTCTGATGGTGCTGGCGTCTGATGGTGCTTCGTCTGATGGTGCTTGCGTCTGATGGTGCTTACGACTGATGGTGCTTACGTCTGATGGTGCCTACGTCTTATGGTGCTTACGTCTGATGGTGCGTCATTACGTCTGATGGTGCGTACGTCTGATGGTGCGTATATCTGATGGTGCTACGTCTGATGGTGCATACATCTGATGGTGCATACATCTGATGGTCAATACATCTGATGGTAGTATATCTACGTCTGATGGTCGTATATCTGATGGTGCAATACGTCTGATGGTGCGTCGTCTGATGGTGGATGCATCTGATGGTGCTTACGACTGATGGTGCTTAGTCTGATGGTGCTTGACGTCTGATGATGGTATACCTGATGGTGCTTACGTCTGATGGTGCATACATCTGATGGTGCATCTCGTCTGATGGTGCTTACGACTGATGGTGCTTACGTCTGATGGTGCGTTTATCTGATGGTGCTACGTCTGATGGTGCGTACGTCTGATGGTGCATACATCTGATGGTGCATACGTCTGATGGTGCTTACGACTGATGGTGCTTACGTCTGATGGTGCGTCGTCTGATGGTGCATACATCTGATGGTGCTTCGACTGATGGTGCTTACGTCTGATGGTGCTTAAGTCTGATGGTGCGTATATCTGATGGTGCTTACGTCTGATGGTGCTTCGTCTGATGGTGCATCGTCTGATGGTCTACGTCTGATGGTGCGTCGTCTGATGGTGGATACATCTGATGGTGCTTACGACTGATGGTGCTTAGTCTGATGGTGCTACGTCTGATGATGCGTATACCTGATGGTGCTTCGTCTGATGGTGCATACATCTGATGGTGCATACGTCGTCTGATGGTGCTTACGACTGATGGTGCTTCGTCTGATGGTGCGTTTATCTGATGGTGCTACGTCTGATGGTGCGTCGTCTGATGGTGCATACATCTGATGGTCGTCGTCTGATGGTGCTTACGACTGATGGTGCTACGTCTGATGGTGCGTACGTCTGATGGTGCATACATCTGATGGTGCTTACGTCTGATGGTGCTTACGTCTGATGGTGCTACGTCTGATGGTGCGTATATCTGATGGTGCTACGTCTGATGGTGCTTACGTCTGATGGTGCATACGTCTGATGGTGCTTACGACTGATGGTGCTTACGTCTGATGGTGCACTGATGGTGCTGGCGTCTGATGGTGCTACGTCTGATGGTGCGTCGTCTGATGGTGCATCGTCTGATGGGGCTTACGTCTGATGGTGCTTATGTCTGATGGTGCTTACGTCTGATGGTGCCTATGTCTGATGGTGCTTACGTCTGATGGTGCTTACGTCTGATGGTGCATACGTCTGATGGTGCTTACGACTGATGGTGCTTACGTCTGATGGTAATTACGTCTGATGGTGCTTACGTTTGATGGTGCGTATACCTGATGGTGGTTACGTCTGATGGTGCATACATCTGATGGTGCATACGTCTGATGGTGCTTACGACTGATGGTGCTTACGTCTGATGGTGCGTTTATCTGATGGTGCTTACGTCTGATGGTGCTTACGTCTTATGGTGCTTACGTCTGATGGTGCTTACGTCTGATGGTGCATACATCTGATGGTGCATACATCTAATGGTCAATACATCTGATGGTGCTTACGTCTGATGGTGCGTATATCTGATGGTGCTTACGTCTGATGGTGCGTACGTCTGATGGTGCGTGCGTCTGATGGTGCATACATCTGATGGTGGTGCGACTGATGGTGCTTACGTCTGATGGTGCTCGTCTGATGGTGCGTATATCTGATGGTGCTTCGTCTGATGGTGCATACATCTGATGGTGCATTCGTCTGATGGTGCTTACGTCTGATGGTGCGTATATCTGATGGTGCTTACGTCTGATGGTGCGTCGTCTGATGGTGCATACATCTGATGGTGCTACGACTGATGGTGCTTACGACTGATGGCGCTTCGCGTCTGATGGTGCTTACGTCTGATGGTGCGTATATCTGATGGTGCTTACGTCTGATGGTGCATACATCTGATGGTGCATCGTCTGATGGTGCTTACGACTGATGGTGCTTAAGTCTGATGGTGCGTTTATCTGATGGTGCTTACGTCTGATGGTGCGTTCGTCTGATGGTGCATACATCTGATGGTGCATATATCTGATGGTGCCACGTCTGATGGTGCATACGTCTGATGGTGTATATCTGATGGTGCATACGTCTGATGGTGCTTACGTCTGATGGTGCGTATATCTGATGGTGCTTACGTCTGATGGTGCTTATATCTGATGGTGCTTATATCTGATGGTGCATACGTCTGATGGTGCATACATCTGATGGTGCATACGTCTGATGGTGCGTACGTCTGATGGTGCATACATCTGATGGTGCTTACGTCTGATGGTGCATACATCTGATGGTGCGTACGTCTGATGGTGCATACATCTGATGGTGCTTACGTCTGATGGTGCATACATCTGATGGTGCTTACGTCTGATGGTGCTTATGTCTGATGGTGCTTACGTCTGATGGTAATTACGTCTGATGGTGCTTACGTTTGATGGTGCTTACGTCTGATGGTGCGTATATCTGATGGTGCTTACGTCTGATGGTGCTTACGTCTGATGGTGCTACGTCTGATGGTGCTTATATCTGATGGTGCATCGTCTGATGGTGCTTACGTCTGATGGTGCATACATCTGATGGTGCACACGTCTGATGGTGCTTACGTCTGATGGTGCTTACGTCTGATGGTGCTTACGTCTGATGGTGCTTATGTCTGATGGTGCTTACGTCTGATGGTGCTTCGTTTGATGGTGCGTACGTCTGATGGTGCGTACATCTGATGGTGCTACGACTGATGGTGCTTACGTCTGATGGTGCTTCGTCTGATGGTGCGTTATGTCTGATGGTGCTTACGTCTGATGGTGCTTTACGTCTGATGGTGCTGACGTCTGATGGTGCGTGCGTCTGATGGTGCGTGCGTCTGATGGTGCTGACGACTGATGGTGCTACGTCTGATGGTGCGTACGTCGTCTGGTGCATACATCTGATGGTGCTTACGTCTGATGGTGCTACGTCTGATAGTGCTTTCGTCTGATGGTGCGTTCGTCTGATGGTGCTTACGTCTGATGGGTCGTCTGATGTGTGCGTATATCTGATGGTGCGATTACGTCTGATGGTGCTTACGTCTTATGGTGCTTACGTCTGATGGTGCGTATATCTGATGGTGCTTACGTCTGATGGTGCATACATCTGATGGTGCATACGTCTGATGGTGCTTACGACTGATGGTGCTTAAGTCTGATGGTGCGTTTATCTGATGGTGCTTACGTCTGATGGTGCGTTCGTCTGATGGTGCATACATCTGATGGTGCATACATCTGATGGTGCTTACGTCTGATGGTGCTTACGTCTGATGGTTGCGTATATCTGATGATGCTTGCCGTCTGATGGTGCATACGTCTGATGGTGCGTATATCTGATGGTGCTTACGTCTGATGGTGCTTATATCTGATGGTGCGTTTTATACGTCTGATGGTCAAATCGTCTGATGGTGCATACATCTGATGGTGCATCGTCTGATGGTGCACGTCTGATGGTGCGTATATCTGATGGTGCTACGTCTGATGGTGCATACATCTGATGGTGCGTACGTCTGATGGTGCATACGTCTGATGGTGCTTACGTCTGATGGTGCATATCTGATGGTGCTTACGTCTGATGGTGCTTATGTCTGATGGTGCTTACGTCTGATGGTGCCTTACGTCTGATGGTGCTTACGTTTGATGGTGCTTACGTCTGATGGTGCGTATATCTGATGGTGCTTACGTCTGATGGTGCTTACGTCTGATGGTGCTTATATCTGATGGTGCTTATATCTGATGGTGCATACGTCTGATGGTGCATCGTCTGATGGTGCATTCGTCTGATGGTGCATACGTCTGATGGTGCTTCATCTGATGGTGCTTCGTCTGATGGTACTACGTCTGATGGTGCTTACGTCTGATGGTGCTTACGTCTGATGGTGCTTACGTCTGATGGTGCTTGCGTCTGATGGTGCGCGTCGTCTGATGGTGCATACATCTGATGGTGCTTTCGACTGATGGTGCTTACGTCTGATGGTGATACGTCTGATGGTGCTTATATCTGATGGTGCTTATGTCTGATGGTGCTTACGTCTGATGGTGCTCGTCTGATGGTGCGTACGTCTGATGGTGCGTCGCGTCTGATGGTGCGACTGATGGTGCTTACGTCTGATGGTGCTACGTCTGGTGCATACATCTGATGGTGCATCGTCTGATGGTGCTACCGTCTGATGGTGGTTACGTCTGATGGTGCGTTTATCTGATGGTGCTACGTCTGATGGTGCCTCGTCTGATGGTGCGTATATCTGATGGTGCTTACGTCTGATGGTGCTTTCGTCTGATGGTGCATTACGTCTGATGGTGCTTACGTCTGATGGTCAATACGTCTGATGGTGCATACGTCTGATGGTGCTTACGTCTGATGGTGCGTATGTCTGATGGTGCTACGTCTGATGGTGCATACATCTGATGGTGCGTATATCTGATGGTGGTCAATTAGCGTATATCTGATGGTGCTTACGTCTGATGAGTGCGTATATCTGATGGTGCTTACGTCTGATGGTGCATACGTCTGATGGTGCATCTAATGGTCAATACATCTGATGGTGCTTACGACTGATGGTGCGTATATCTGATGGTGCTACGTCTGATGATGCGTATATCTGATGGTGCTACGTCTGATGGTGCATACATCTGATGGTGCTGATGATGCGTCTGATGGTGCTTACGACTGATGGTGCATACGTCTGATGGTGCGTTTATCTGATGGTGACTGACGTCTGATGGTGCGTACGTCTGATGGTGCATACATCTGATGGTGCATACGTCTGATGGTACTTCACGACTGATGGTGCTTACGTCTGATGGTGCGTCGTCTGATGGTGCATACATCTGATGGTGCTTCACGACTGATTGTGCTTCGTCTGATGGTGCTTACGTCTGATGGTGCGTATATCTGATGGTGCTTACGTCTGATGGTGCTACGTCTGATGGTGCATCGTCTGATGGTGCTTACGACTGATGGTGCTTCGTCTGATGGTGCACTGATGGTGCTGGCGTCTGATGGTGCTTCGTCTGATGGTGCGTCGTCTGATGGTGCATCGTCTGATGGGGCTTCGTCTGATGGTGCTTATGTCTGATGGTGCTACGTCTGATGGTGCCTATGTCTGATGGTGCTTACGTCTGATGGTGCTACGTCTGATGGTGCATACGTCTGATGGTGCTTACGATCTGATGGTGCTTACGTCTGATGGTGCTTACGTCTGATGGTGCTTACGTCTGATGGTGCTTACGTCTGATGGTGCATACGTCTGATGGTGCATACATCTGATGGTGCATACATCTGATGGTGCTTACGTCTGATGGTGCGTACATCTGATGGTGCTACGTCTGATGGTGCTACGTCTGATGGTGCTACGTCTGATGGTGCTTACGTCTGATGGTGCTACGTCTGATGGTGCGTATATCTGATGGTGCTTACGTCTGATGGTGCATACATCTGATGGTGCATACGTCTGATGGTGCTTACGTCTGATGGTGCGTATATCTGATGGTGCTTACGTCTGATGGTGCGTACGTCTGATGGTGCATACATCTGATGGTGCTTACGTCTGATGGTGCTTACGTCTGATGGTGCTTACGTCTGATGGTGCTTACGTCTGATGGTGCGTATGTCTGATGGTGCTTACGTCTGATGGTGCATACATCTGATGGTGCATACGTCTGATGGTGCTTACGACTGATGGTGCTTACGTCTGATGGTGCGTTTATCTGATGGTGCTTACGTCTGATGGTGCGTTCGTCTGATGGTGCATACATCTGATGGTGCTTACGTCTGATGGTGCTTACGTCTGATGGTGCTTACGTCTGATGGTGCGTATATCTGATGGTGCTTACGTCTGATGGTGCTTACGTCTGATGGTGCGTATATCTGATGGTGCTTACGTCTGATGGTGCTTACGTCTGATGGTGCGTATATCTGATGGTGCTACGTCTGATGGTGCATACGTCTGATGGTGCTTACGTCTGATGGTGCTACGTCTGATGGTGCTACGTCTGATGGTGCTTCGTCTGATGGTGCATACGTCTGATGGTGCGTACGTCTGATGGTGCTTACGTCTGATGGTGCTTACGTCTGATGGTGCTTACGTCTGATGGTGCTTACGTCTGATGGTGCTTACGTCTGATGGTGCGTATATCTGATGGTGCTTACGTCTGATGGTGCTTATATCTGATGGTGCTTACGTCTGATGGTGCGTACGTCTGATGGTGCTACGTCTGATGGTGCATACGTCTGATGGTGCATACGTCTGATGGTGCTTACGTCTGATGGTGCTTACGTCTGATGGTGCGTACATCTGATGGTGCTTACGTCTGATGGTGCTTACGTCTGATGGTGCTTACGTCTGATGGTGCATACGTCTGATGGTGCGTACGTCTGATGGTGCTTACGTCTGATGGTGCTTACGTCTGATGGTGCATACATCTGATGGTGCTTACGTCTGATGGTGCTACGTCTGATGGTGCGTATATCTGATGGTGCTACGTCTGATGGTGCTTACGTCTGATGGTGCTTACGTCTGATGGTGCTTACGTCTGATGGTGCTTACGTCTGATGGTGCTTACGTCTGATGGTGCTTACGTCTGATGGTGCATACGTCTGATGGTGCTTACGTCTGATGGTGCGTACGTCTGATGGTGCGTACGTCTGATGGTGCTTACGTCTGATGGTGCTTACGTCTGATGGTGCTTACGTCTGATGGTGCTTACGTCTGATGGTGCTTACGTCTGATGGTGCTTACGTCTGATGGTGCGTACGTCTGATGGTGCGTATATCTGATGGTGCTTACGTCTGATGGTGCATACATCTGATGGTGCATACGTCTGATGGTGCTTACGTCTGATGGTGCTTACGTCTGATGGTGCGTATATCTGATGGTGCTTACGTCTGATGGTGCGTACGTCTGATGGTGCATACATCTGATGGTGCTACGTCTGATGGTGCTACGTCTGATGGTGCGTATATCTGATGGTGCTTACGTCTGATGGTGCATACGTCTGATGGTGCATACGTCTGATGGTGCTTACGTCTGATGGTGCTACGTCTGATGGTGCTTACGTCTGATGGTGCGTACGTCTGATGGTGCTACGTCTGATGGTGCGTACATCTGATGGTGCTTACGTCTGATGGTGCTTACGTCTGATGGTGCGTACATCTGATGGTGCTTACGTCTGATGGTGCTTATGTCTGATGGTGCTTACGTCTGATGGTGCTACGTCTGATGGTGCGTACGTCTGATGGTGCATACGTCTGATGGTGCTTACGTCTGATGGTGCTACGTCTGATGGTGCGTACATCTGATGGTGCTACGTCTGATGGTGCATCGTCTGATGGTGCTACGTCTGATGGTGCTTACGTCTGATGGTGCATACGTCTGATGGTGCTTACGTCTGATGGTGCTACGTCTGATGGTGCTTACGTCTGATGGTGCTACGTCTGATGGTGCTTATATCTGATGGTGCTTACGTCTGATGGTGCTACGTCTGATGGTGCTTACGTCTGATGGTGCTTACGTCTGATGGTGCTTACGTCTGATGGTGCTTACGTCTGATGGTGCATACGTCTGATGGTGCGTATATCTGATGGTGCTTACGTCTGATGGTGCTTACGTCTGATGGTGCGTATATCTGATGGTGCTTACGTCTGATGGTGCTATCGTCTGATGGTGCATACGTCTGATGGTGCTTACGTCTGATGGTGCTTACGTCTGATGGTGCGTACATCTGATGGTGCTATCTGATGTATATCTGATGGTGCTTACGTCTGATGGTGCTTCGTCTGATGGTGCGTACATCTGATGGTGCTACGTCTGATGGTGCATACGTCTGATGGTGCTTACGTCTGATGGTGCTTACGTCTGATGGTGCGTATATCTGATGGTGCTTACGTCTGATGGTGCATACGTCTGATGGTGCTTACGACTGATGGTGCTTACGTCTGATGGTGCACTGATGGTGCTGACGTCTGATGGTGCTTACGTCTGATGGTGCGTACGTCTGATGGTGCTTACGTCTGATGGTGCATACGTCTGATGGTGCGTATATCTGATGGTGCATACGTCTGATGGTGCTTACGTCTGATGGTGCTTTCGTCTGATGGTAAATACGTCTGATGGTGCATACGTCTGATGGTGCATACATCTGATGGTGCTTACGTCTGATGGTGCGTATATCTGATGGTGCTTACGTCTGATGGTGCTTACGTCTGATGGTGCATACATCTGATGGTGCTTACGACTGATGGTGCGTCATCGTCTGATGGTGCTTACGTCTGATGGTGCTTATGTCTGATGGTGCTTACGTCTGATGGTGCTTACGTCTGATGGTGCGTACGTCTGATGGTGCGTACGTCTGATGGTGCTTACGTCTGATGGTGCTTACGTCTGATGGTGCGTACGTCTGATGGTGCATACATCTGATGGTGCATACGTCTGATGGTGCTTACGTCTGATGGTGCTTACGTCTGATGGTGCGTTTATCTGATGGTGCTTACGTCTGATGGTGCGTACGTCTGATGGTGCGTATATCTGATGGTGCTTACGTCTGATGGTGCTTACGTCTTATGGTGCTTACGTCTGATGGTGCTTACGTCTGATGGTGCGTACGTCTGATGGTGCATACGTCTGATGGTGCTTACGTCTGATGGTGGTTATGTCTGATGGTGCTTACGTCTGATGGTGCCTACGTCTGATGGTGCGTATATCTGATGGTGCTTACGTCTGATGGTGCTTACGTCTGATGGTGCGTATATCTGATGGTGCATACATCTAATGGTCAATACATCTGATGGTGCTTACGTCTGATGGTGCGTATATCTGATGGTGCTTACGTCTGATGGTGCGTACGTCTGATGGTGGATACATCTGATGGTGCTTACGACTGATGGTGCTTAGTCTGATGGTGCTTACGTCTGATGATGCGTATATCTGATGGTGCTTACGTCTGATGGTGCGTACGTCTGATGGTGGATACATCTGATGGTGCTTACGACTGATGGTGCTTAGTCTGATGGTGCTTACGTCTGATGATGCGTATATCTGATGGTGCTTACGTCTGATGGTGCATACATCTGATGGTGCATACGTCTGATGGTGCTTACGACTGATGGTGCTTACGTCTGATGGTGCGTTTATCTGATGGTGCTTACGTCTGATGGTGCGTACGTCTGATGGTGCATACATCTGATGGTGCATACGTCTGATGGTGCTTACGACTGATGGTGCTTACGTCTGATGGTGCGTACGTCTGATGGTGCATACATCTGATGGTGCTTACGACTGATGGTGCTTACGTCTGATGGTGCTTACGTCTGATGGTGCGTATATCTGATGGTGCTTACGTCTGATGGTGCTTACGTCTGATGGTGCATACGTCTGATGGTGCTTACGACTGATGGTGCTTACGTCTGATGGTGCACTGATGGTGCTGACGTCTGATGGTGCTTACCTCTGATGGTGCTTACGTCTGATGGTGCATACGTCTGATGGGGCTTACGTCTGATGGTGCTTATGTCTGATGGTGCTTACGTCTGATGGTGCCTACGTCTGATGGTGCTTACGTCTGATGGTGCTTACGTCTGATGGTGCATACGTCTGATGGTGCTTACGACTGATGGTGCTTACGTCTGATGGTGCTTACGTCTGATGGTGCTACGTCTTATGGTGCTTCGTCTGATGGTGCTACGTCTGATGGTGCGTACGTCTGATGGTGCGTATATCTGATGGTGCTTACGTCTGATGGTGCATACATCTGATGGTGCATACATCTAATGGTCAATACATCTGATGGTGCTTACGTCTGATGGTGCGTATATCTGATGGTGCTTACGTCTGATGGTGCGTACGTCTGATGGTGCATACATCTGATGGTGCTACGACTGATGGTGCTTACGTCTGATGGTGCTACGTCTGATGGTGCGTATATCTGATGGTGCTTACGTCTGATGGTGCATACATCTGATGGTGCATACGTCTGATGGTGCTTACGTCTGATGGTGCTTATGTCTGATGGTGCTTACGTCTGATGGTGCGTACGTCTGATGGTGCATACATCTGATGGTGCTTACGACTGATGGTGCTTACGTCTGATGGTGCTTACGTCTGATGGTGCGTATATCTGATGGTGCTTACGTCTGATGGTGCATACGTCTGATGGTGCGTTTATCTGATGGTGCTTACGTCTGATGGTGCGTACGTCTGATGGTGCATACATCTGATGGTGCATACATCTGATGGTGCTTACGTCTGATGGTGCTTACGTCTGATGGTGCGTATATCTGATGGTGCTTACGTCTGATGGTGCTTACGTCTGATGGTGCTTATATCTGATGGTGCATACGTCTGATGGTGCTTACGTCTGATGGTGCATACGTCTGATGGTGCTTACGACTGATGGTGCTTACGTCTGATGGTGCATACATCTGATGGTGCATACATCTGATGGTGCTTACGTCTGATGGTGCTTACGTCTGATGGTGCTTACGTCTGATGGTACATACATCTGATGGTGCTTACGTCTGATGGTGCATACATCTGATGGTGCTTACGTCTGATGGTGCTACGTCTGATGGTGCGTATATCTGATGGTGCTTCGTCTGATGGTGCTTACGTCTGATGGTGCTACGTCTGATGGTGCTTACGTCTGATGGTGCGTATATCTGATGGTGCTTACGTCTGATGGTGCTTATATCTGATGGTGCTTATATCTGATGGTGCATACGTCTGATGGTGCTTACGTCTGATGGTGCTTATGTCTGATGGTGCTTACGTCTGATGGTGCTTACGTCTGATGGTGCATACGTCTGATGGTGCTTACGTCTGATGGTGCTTACGTCTGATGGTGCATACGTCTGATGGTGCATACATCTGATGGTGCTTACGTCTGATGGTGCGTATATCTGATGGTGCTTACGTCTGATGGTGCGTACGTCTGATGGTGCTTACGTCTGATGGTGCTTATGTCTGATGGTGCTTACGTCTGATGGTGCTTACGTCTGATGGTGCATACGTCTGATGGTGCGTACGTCTGATGGTGCATACGTCTGATGGTGCGTATGTCTGATGGTGCTTACGTCTGATGGTGCTTATGTCTGATGGTGCTTATATCTGATGGTGCTTACGTCTGATGGTGCTTACGTCTGATGGTGCTTACGTCTGATGGTGCGTATGTCTGATGGTGCGTATATCTGATGGTGCTTACGTCTGATGGTGCTTATGTCTGATGGTGCTTCGTCTGATGGTGCATACGTCTGATGGTGCATACGTCTGATGGTGCTTACGTCTGATGGTGCTTACGTCTGATGGTGCGTATATCTGATGGTGCTTACGTCTGATGGTGCTTACGTCTGATGGTGCGTATATCTGATGGTGCTTACGTCTGATGGTGCTTACGTCTGATGGTGCGTACGTCTGATGGTGCATACGTCTGATGGTGCATACATCTGATGGTGCTTACGTCTGATGGTGCTTACGTCTGATGGTGCGTATATCTGATGATGCTTACGTCTGATGGTGCTTACGTCTGATGGTGCGTACGTCTGATGGTGCTTACGTCTGATGGTGCTTACATCTGATGGTGCTTACGTCTGATGGTGCTTACGTCTGATGGTGCGTACGTCTGATGGTGCTACGTCTGATGGTGCTTACGTCTGATGGTGCTTACGTCTGATGGTGCTACGTCTGATGGTGCTTACGTCTGATGGTGCGTACGTCTGATGGTGCATACGTCTGATGGTGCTTACGTCTGATGGTGCTTATGTCTGATGGTGCTTACGTCTGATGGTGCCTACGTCTGATGAGTGCGTATATCTGATGGTGCTTACGTCTGATGGTGCTTACGTCTGATGGTGCGTATCATCTGATGGTGCATACATCTGATGGTGCATACATCTGATGGTGCTTACGTCTGATGGTGCGTATATCTGATGGTGCTTACGTCTGATGGTGCGTACGTCTGATGGTGCATACATCTGATGGTGCTTACGACTGATGGTGCTTACGTCTGATGGTGCTTACGTCTGATGATGCGTATATCTGATGGTGCTTACGTCTGATGGTGCGTACGTCTGATGGTGCATACGTCTGATGGTGCTTACGTCTGATGGTGCTTACGTCTGATGGTGCTTACGTCTGATGGTGCGTATATCTGATGGTGCTTACGTCTGATGGTGCATACATCTGATGGTGCATACGTCTGATGGTGCTTACGTCTGATGGTGCTTACGTCTGATGGTGCGTATATCTGATGGTGCTTACGTCTGATGGTGCGTACGTCTGATGGTGCATACATCTGATGGTGCATACGTCTGATGGTGCTTACGTCTGATGGTGCTTACGTCTGATGGTGCGTCGTCTGATGGTGCATACATCTGATGGTGCTACGACTGATGGTGCTTACGTCTGATGGTGCTTACGTCTGATGGTGCGTATATCTGATGGTGCTTACGTCTGATGGTGCTACGTCTGATGGTGCATACGTCTGATGGTGCTACGACTGATGGTGCTTACGTCTGATGGTGCACTGATGGTGCTGACGTCTGATGGTGCATACGTCTGATGGTGCATACGTCTGATGGTGCATACGTCTGATGGTGCTACGTCTGATGGTGCTTATGTCTGATGGTGCTTCGTCTGATGGTGCTACGTCTGATGGTGCTTACGTCTGATGGTGCTACGTCTGATGGTGCATACGTCTGATGGTGCTTATGTCTGATGGTGCATACGTCTGATGGTGCCTACGTCTGATGGTGCTTACGTCTGATGGTGCGTACGTCTGATGGTGCTGTACGTCTGATGGTGCATACATCTGATGGTGCTACGTCTGATGGTGCTTACATCTGATGGTGCTTACGTCTGATGGTGCATACATCTGATGGTGCTTCGTCTGATGGTGCTTACGTCTGATGGTGCTTACGTCTGATGGTGCGTACGTCTGATGGTGCATACATCTGATGGTGCTTACGTCTGATGGTGCTTACGTCTGATGGTGCTATCGTCTGATGGTGCGTATATCTGATGGTGCTACGTCTGATGGTGCATACATCTGATGGTGCTTACGTCTGATGGTGCTTACGTCTGATGGTGCGTATATCTGATGGTGCTTACGTCTGATGGTGCATACGTCTGATGGTGCTTACGTCTGATGGTGCTTACGTCTGATGGTGCTACGCTGATGGTGCTTACGTCTGATGGTGCTTACGTCTGATGGTGCGTACGTCTGATGGTGCTTACGTCTGATGGTGCATACGTCTGATGGTGCGTATATCTGATGGTGCATACGTCTGATGGTGCTTACGTCTGATGGTGCTTACGTCTGATGGTGCTTACGTCTGATGGTGCGTACATCTGATGGTGCTACGTCTGATGGTGCTTACGTCTGATGGTGCGTATATCTGATGGTGCTTACGTCTGATGGTGCGTACGTCTGATGGTGCATACATCTGATGGTGCTACGTCTGATGGTGCTTACGTCTGATGGTGCTACGTCTGATGGTGCTTACGTCTGATGGTGCTTATGTCTGATGGTGCTACGTCTGATGGTGCTACGTCTGATGGTGCGTTCGTCTGATGGTGCGTACGTCTGATGGTGCTACGTCTGATGGTGCTTACGTCTGATGGTGCGTACGTCTGATGGTGCATACGTCTGATGGTGCATACGTCTGATGGTGCTACGTCTGATGGTGCTACGTCTGATGGTGCGTATATCTGATGGTGCTTACGTCTGATGGTGCTATACGTCTGATGGTGCGTATATCTGATGGTGCTTACGTCTGATGGTGCTTACGTCTGATGGTGCTTACGTCTGATGGTGCTTACGTCTGATGGTGCGTACGTCTGATGGTGCATACGTCTGATGGTGCTTACGTCTGATGGTGCTTACGTCTGATGGTGCTTACGTCTGATGGTGCTTACGTCTGATGGTGCGTATATCTGATGGTGCTTACGTCTGATGGTGCTTACGTCTGATGGTGCATACGTCTGATGGATGCATACGTCTGATGGTGCTACGTCTGATGGTGCGTTCGTCTGATGGTGCTTACGTCTGATGGTGCTTACGTCTGATGGTGCTTACGTCTGATGGTGCTTCGTCTGATGGTGCATACATCTGATGGTGCATACATCTGATGGTGCATACGTCTGATGGTGCTTACGTCTGATGGTGCGTATATCTGATGGTGCTACGTCTGATGAGTGCGTACGTCTGATGGTGCATACATCTGATGGTGCTTACGATCTGATGGTGCTTACGTCTGATGGTGCTACGTCTGATGAGTGCGTATATCTGATGGTGCTTACGTCTGATGGTGCATACATCTGATGGTGCATACGTCTGATGGTGCTACGTCTGATGAGTGCGTATATCTGATGGTGCTTACGTCTGATGGTGCGTCGTCTGATGGTGCATACATCTGATGGTGCTACGACTGATGGTGCTACGACTGATGGTGCTTACGTCTGATGGTGCTTACGTCTGATGGTGCGTATATCTGATGGTGCTTACGTCTGATGGTGCATACATCTGATGGTGCATACGTCTGATGGTGCTACGACTGATGGTGCTTAAGTCTGATGGTGCGTTTATCTGATGGTGCTTACGTCTGATGGTGCGTTACGTCTGATGGTGCATACATCTGATGGTGCATACATCTGATGGTGCTACGTCTGATGGTGCTACGTCTGATGGTGCGTATATCTGATGATGCTACGTCTGATGGTGCTTACGTCTGATGGTGCGTATATCTGATGGTGCTTACGTCTGATGGTGCTTATATCTGATGGTGCTTATATCTGATGGTGCATACGTCTGATGGTGCATACATCTGATGGTGCATACGTCTGATGGTGCGTACGTCTGATGGTGCATACATCTGATGGTGCTTACGTCTGATGGTGCATACATCTGATGGTGCGTACGTCTGATGGTGCATACATCTGATGGTGCTTACGTCTGATGGTGCATACATCTGATGGTGCTTACGTCTGATGGTGCTTATGTCTGATGGTGCTTACGTCTGATGGTGATTACGTCTGATGGTGCTTACGTCTGATGGTGCTTACGTCTGATGGTGCGTATATCTGATGGTGCTTACGTCTGATGGTGCTTATATCTGATGGTGCTTATATCTGATGGTGCTTATATCTGATGGTGCATACGTCTGATGGTGCTTCGTCTGATGGTGCATACATCTGATGGTGCTTACGTCTGATGGTGCTACGTCTGATGGTGCTTACGTCTGATGGTGCTTACGTCTGATGGTGCTTATGTCTGATGGTGCTACGTCTGATGGTACTTACGTCTGATGGTGCTTACGTCTGATGGTGCGTACGTCTGATGGTGCATACATCTGATGGTGCTACGACTGATGGTGCTTACGTCTGATGGTGCTTACGTCTGATGGTGCTTATGTCTGATGGTGCTTACGTCTGATGGTGCTTACGTCTGATGGTGCATACGTCTGATGGTGCGTACGTCTGATGGTGCTTACGTCTGATGGTGCTTACGTCTGATGGTGCGTACGTCTGATGGTGCGTACATCTGATGGTGCATACGTCTGATGGTGCTTACGTCTGATGGTGCTTACGTCTGATGGTGCGTTTATCTGATGGTGCTTACGTCTGATGGTGCTTACGTCTGATGGTGCTTACATCTGATGGTGCTTACGTCTGATGGTGCATACGTCTGATGGTGCATACATCTGATGGTGCATACATCTGATGGTGCTTACGTCTGATGGTGCGTATATCTGATGGTGCTTACGTCTGATGGTGCGTACGTCTGATGGTGCATACATCTGATGGTGCTTACGTCTGATGGTGCTTACGTCTGATGGTGCTTACGTCTGATGGTGCGTATATCTGATGGTGCTTACGTCTGATGGTGCATACGTCTGATGGTGCGTACGTCTGATGGTGCTTACGTCTGATGGTGCGTATATCTGATGGTGCTTACGTCTGATGGTGCGTACGTCTGATGGTGCATACATCTGATGGTGCTTACGACTGATGGTGCTTACGTCTGATGGTGCTTACGTCTGATGGTGCTTACGTCTGATGGTGCGTATATCTGATGGTGCTTACGTCTGATGGTGCATACGTCTGATGGTGCATACGTCTGATGGTGCTTACGACTGATGGTGCTTACGTCTGATGAGTAGCGTTATATCTGATGGTGCTACGACTGATGGTGCTTACGTCTGATGGTGCGTTTATCTGATGGTGCTTCGTCTGATGGTGCTTACGTCTGATGGTGCTACGTCTGATGGTGCTTACGTCTGATGGTGCATACATCTGATGGTGCATCACATCTGATGGTGCATACATCTGATGGTGCTACGTCTGATGGTGCGTATATCTGATGGTGCTTCGTCTGATGGTGCGTACGTCTGATGGTGCATACATCTGATGGTGCTTACGACTGATGGTGCTTACGTCTGATGGTGCTTCGTCTGATGGTGCGTATATCTGATGGTGCTACGTCTGATGGTGCATACATCTGATGGTGCATACGTCTGATGGTGCTTACGTCTGATGGTGCGTATATCTGATGGTGCTACGTCTGATGGTGCGTCGTCTGATGGTGCATACATCTGATGGTGCTTACGTCTGATGGTGC
>BMAF01000235.1:21583-84928 GCA_014132575.2 Gasterosteus nipponicus
CGACTGATGGTGCTTACGTCTGATGGTGCATACATCTGATGGTGCATACGTCTGATGGTGCTTATGTCTGATGGTGCTTACGTCTGATGGTGCTTACGTCTGATGGTGCATACGTCTGATGGTGCTTACGTCTGATGGTGCTACGTCTGATGGTGCATACATCTGATGGTGCATACATCTGATGGTGCTTACGTCTGATGGTGCTTACGTCTGATGGTGCGTATATCTGATGGTGCTTACGTCTGATGGTGCTTACGTCTGATGGTGCATACATCTGATGGTGCTTACGTCTGATGGTGCATACATCTGATGGTGCTTACGTCTGATGGTGCTTATGTCTGATGGTGCTTACGTCTGATGGTGAATTACGTCTGATGGTGCTTACGTTTGATGGTGCTTACGTCTGATGGTGCGTATATCTGATGGTGCTTACGTCTGATGGTGCTTATATCTGATGGTGCATACGTCTGATGGTGCTTACGTCTGATGGTGCATACGTCTGATGGTGCGTATATCTGATGGTGCATACGTCTGATGGTGCTTACGTCTGATGGTGCTTTACGTCTGATGGTAGCTATCGTCTGATGGTGCTTACGTCTGATGGTGCTTACGTCTGATGGTGCGTATATCTGATGGTGCATACGTCTGATGGTGCTTACGTCTGATGGTGCTTTCGTCTGATGGTGCTTATGTCTGATGGTGCTTATATCTGATGGTGCTTACGTCTGATGGTGCTTATGTCTGATGGTGCTTACGTCTGATGGTGCGTACATCTGATGGTGCGTATATCTGATGGTGCTTACGTCTGATGGTGCTTACGTCTGATGGTGCATACATCTGATGGTGCATACATCTGATGGTGCTTACGTCTGATGGTGCTTACGTCTGATGGTGCGTATATCTGATGGTGCTTACGTCTGATGGTGCTTACGTCTGATGGTGCGTATATCTGATGGTGCTTACGTCTGATGGTGCGTACGTCTGATGGTGCATACATCTGATGGTGCATACATCTGATGGTGCTTACGTCTGATGGTGCTTACGTCTGATGGTGCGTATATCTGATGGTGCTTACGTCTGATGGTGCTTACGTCTGATGGTGCGTATATCTGATGGTGCTTACGTCTGATGGTGCTTATATCTGATGGTGCTTATATCTGATGGTGCATACGTCTGATGGTGCTTACGTCTGATGGTGCATACGTCTGATGGTGCTTACGACTGATGGTGCTACGTCTGATGGTGCATACATCTGATGGTGCATACATCTGATGGTGCTTACGTCTGATGGTGCTTACGTCTGATGGTGCATACATCTGATGGTGCTTCGTCTGATGGTGCATACATCTGATGGTGCTTACGTCTGATGGTGCTTACGTCTGATGGTGCGTATATCTGATGGTGCATACGTCTGATGGTGCTTACGTCTGATGGTGCTTAGGTCTGATGGTGCTTACGTCTGATGGTGCGTATATCTGATGGTGCTTACGTCTGATGGTGCTTACGTCTGATGGTGCTTATGTCTGATGGTGCTTACGTCTGATGGTGCGTATATCTGATGGTGCGTATATCTGATGGTGCTTACGTCTGATGGTGCTTATGTCTGATGGTGCTTACGTCTGATGGTGCATACATCTGATGGTGCATACATCTGATGGTGCTTACGTCTGATGGTGCTTACGTCTGATGGTGCGTATATCTGATGGTGCTTACGTCTGATGGTGCTTACGTCTGATGAGTGCGTATATCTGATGGTGCTTACGTCTGATGGTGCTTACGTCTGATGGTGCTTACATCTGATGGTGCATACGTCTGATGGTGCTTACGTCTGATGGTGCATACGTCTGATGGTGCTTACGACTGATGGTGCTTACGTCTGATGGTGCATACATCTGGTGGTGCATACATCTGATGGTGCTACGTCTGATGGTGCTTACGTCTGATGGTGCTTACGTCTGATGGTGCATACATCTGATGGTGCTTTCGTCTGATGGTGCATACATCTGATGGTGCTTACCTCTGATGGTGCTTACGTCTGATGGTGCGTATATCTGATGGTGCATACGTCTGATGGTGCTTACGTCTGATGGTGCTTAGGTCTGATGGTGCTTACGTCTGATGGTGCTTACGTCTGATGGTGCATACGTCTGATGGTGCTTACGTCTGATGGTGCTTACGTCTGATGGTGCTTATATCTGATGGTGCTTACGTCTGATGGTGCGTACGTCTGATGGTGCATACGTCTGATGGTGCTTACGTCTGATGGTGCTTACGTCTGATGGTGCTTACGTCTGATGGTGCGTATATCTGATGGTGCTTACGTCTGATGGTGCTTACGTCTGATGGTGCGTACGTCTGATGGTGCATACGTCTGATGGTGCTTACGTCTGATGGTGCTTACGTCTGATGGTGCGTACGTCTGATGGTGCATACGTCTGATGGTGCTTACGTCTGATGGTGCTTATGTCTGATGGTGCTTACGTCTGATGGTGCCTACGTCTGATGGTGCTTACGTCTGATGGTGCTTACGTCTGATGGTGCATACGTCTGATGGTGCTTACGTCTGATGGTGCTTACGTCTGATGGTGCTTACGTCTGATGGTGCTTACGTCTGATGGTGCTTACGTCTGATGGTGCGTACGTCTGATGGTGCGTATATCTGATGGTGCTTACGTCTGATGGTGCATACATCTGATGGTGCATACATCTGATGGTGCATACATCTGATGGTGCTTACGTCTGATGGTGCTTACGTCTGATGGTGCTTACGTCTGATGGTGCTTACGTCTGATGGTGCGTATATCTGATGGTGCTTACGTCTGATGGTGCTTACATCTGATGGTGCATACGTCTGATGGTGCTTACGTCTGATGGTGCATACGTCTGATGGTGCGTATATCTGATGGTGCTTACGTCTGATGGTGCTTACGTCTGATGGTACATACGTCTGATGGTGCTTACGTCTGATGGTGCTTACGTCTGATGGTGCATACATCTGATGGTGCATACGTCTGATGGTGCTTACGTCTGATGGTGCTTACGTCTGATGGTGCTTATGTCTGATGGTGCTTACGTCTGATGGTGCTTATATCTGATGGTGCTTACGTCTGATGGTGCTTACGTCTGATGGTGCGTATATCTGATGGTGCTTACGTCTGATGGTGCTTACGTCTGATGGTGCTTACGTCTGATGGTGCATACATCTGATGGTGCATACATCTGATGGTGCTTACGTCTGATGGTGCTTACGTCTGATGGTGCGTATATCTGATGGTGCTACGTCTGATGGTGCTTACGTCTGATGGTGCTTACGTCTGATGGTGCTTACGTCTGATGGTGCTTACGTCTGATGGTGCATACATCTGATGGTGCTACGTCTGATGGTGCTTACGTCTGATGGTGCGTATATCTGATGGTGCTTACGTCTGATGGTGCTTACGTCTGATGGTGCGTATATCTGATGGTGCTTACGTCTGATGGTGCTTACGTCTGATGGTGCTTACGTCTGATGGTGCTTATGTCTGATGGTGCTTACGTCTGATGGTGCTTACGTCTGATGGTGCTTACGTCTGATGGTGCGTACGTCTGATGGTGCTTACGTCTGATGGTGCTTACGTCTGATGGTGCTTACGTCTGATGGTGCATACGTCTGATGGTGCTTACGTCTGATGGTGCTTACGTCTGATGGTGCTACGTCTGATGGTGCTTACGTCTGATGGTGCTTACGTCTGATGGTGCTTACGTCTGATGGTGCATACGTCTGATGGTGCTTACGTCTGATGGTGCTTACGTCTGATGGTGCTTACGTCTGATGGTGCATACGTCTGATGGTGCTTACATCTGATGGTGCTTACGTCTGATGGTGCATACATCTGATGGTGCGTACATCTGATGGTGCTTACGTCTGATGGTGCTTACGTCTGATGGTGCTTACGTCTGATGGTGCTTACGTCTGATGGTGCGTATATCTGATGGTGCTTACGTCTGATGGTGCTTATATCTGATGGTGCTTACGTCTGATGGTGCTTACGTCTGATGGTGCTTACGTCTGATGGTGCTTACGTCTGATGGTGCTTACGTCTGATGGTGCTTACGTCTGATGGTGCATACGTCTGATGGTGCTTACGTCTGATGGTGCGTACATCTGATGGTGCGTACGTCTGATGGTGCTTACGTCTGATGGTGCTTACGTCTGATGGTGCATACATCTGATGGTGCATACGTCTGATGGTGCTTACGTCTGATGGTGCTACGTCTGATGGTGCGTATATCTGATGGTGCTTACGTCTGATGGTGCTTACGTCTGATGGTGCTATCGTCTGATGGTGCTTACGTCTGATGGTGCTTACGTCTGATGGTGCGTACATCTGATGGTGCATACGTCTGATGGTGCTTACGTCTGATGGTGCTTACGTCTGATGGTGCTTACGTCTGATGGTGCGTATATCTGATGGTGCTTACGTCTGATGGTGCTTACGTCTGATGGTGCTGTCTGATGGTGCTATGTCTGATGGTGCTTACGTCTGATGGTGCGTATATCTGATGGTGCTTACGTCTGATGGTGCGTACGTCTGATGGTGCATACGTCTGATGGTGCTACGTCTGATGGTGCTTACGTCTGATGGTGCTTACGTCTGATGGTGCGTATATCTGATGGTGCTTACGTCTGATGGTGCTTACGTCTGATGGTGCGTATATCTGATGGTGCTTACGTCTGATGGTGCTACGTCTGATGGTGCGTATATCTGATGGTGCTACGTCTGATGGTGCTTACGTCTGATGGTGCTTACGTCTGATGGTGCTTACGTCTGATGGTGCTACGTCTGATGGTGCATACGTCTGATGGTGCATACGTCTGATGGTGCTTACGTCTGATGGTGCTTACATCTGATGGTGCCTACGTCTGATGGTGCTTACGTCTGATGGTGCTTACGTCTGATGGTGCTACGTCTGATGGTGCTTACGTCTGATGGTGCTTACGTCTGATGGTGCTTATATCTGATGGTGCTTACGTCTGATGGTGCTTACGTCTGATGGTGCTTATATCTGATGGTGCTTACGTCTGATGGTGCTTACGTCTGATGGTGCATACGTCTGATGGTGCATACGTCTGATGGTGCTTACGTCTGATGGTGCATACGTCTGATGGTGCTTACGTCTGATGGTGCTTACGTCTGATGGTGCGTACGTCTGATGGTGCTTACGTCTGATGGTGCTTACGTCTGATGGTGCTTACGTCTGATGGTGCGTATATCTGATGGTGCTTACGTCTGATGGTGCTTACGTCTGATGGTGCTTATATCTGATGGTGCATACGTCTGATGGTGCTTACGTCTGATGGTGCTTACGTCTGATGGTGCTTACGTCTGATGGTGCTTACGTCTGATGGTGCTTACATCTGATGGTGCATACATCTGATGGTGCTTACGTCTGATGGTGCTTACGTCTGATGGTGCTTACGTCTGATGGTGCATACGTCTGATGGTGCTTACGTCTGATGGTGCATACGTCTGATGGTGCTTACGTCTGATGGTGCTTACGTCTGATGGTGCGTACATCTGATGGTGCATACGTCTGATGGTGCTTACGTCTGATGGTGCTTACATCTGATGGTGCTACGTCTGATGGTGCGTATATCTGATGGTGCTATCGTCTGATGGTGCTTACGTCTGATGGTGCTTATATCTGATGGTGCTACGTCTGATGGTGCTTACGTCTGATGGTGCTTATGTCTGATGGTGCTTACGTCTGATGGTGCTTACGTCTGATGGTGCATACGTCTGATGGTGCTTACGTCTGATGGTGCTTACGTCTGATGGTGCATACGTCTGATGGTGCATACGTCTGATGGTGCTTACGTCTGATGGTGCGTATATCTGATGGTGCTTACGTCTGATGGTGCTTACGTCTGATGGTGCATACGTCTGATGGTGCTTACGTCTGATGGTGCTACGTCTGATGGTGCTTACGTCTGATGGTGCATACGTCTGATGGTGCGTACATCTGATGGTGCATACGTCTGATGGTGCTTACGTCTGATGGTGCTTACGTCTGATGGTGCTTACGTCTGATGGTGCATACGTCTGATGGTGCTTACGTCTGATGGTGCTTACGTCTGATGGTGCTTACGTCTGATGGTGCGTATATCTGATGGTGCTTACATCTGATGGTGCTTACGTCTGATGGTGCTTATGTCTGATGGTGCTCCGTCTGATGGTGCATACGTCTGATGGTGCATACGTCTGATGGTGCTTACGTCTGATGGTGCTTACGTCTGATGGTGCGTATATCTGATGGTGCTTACGTCTGATGGTGCATACGTCTGATGGTGCTACGTCTGATGGTGCTTACGTCTGATGGTGCATACATCTGATGGTGCATACGTCTGATGGTGCTTACGTCTGATGGTGCTTACGTCTGATGGTGCGTATATCTGATGGTGCTTACGTCTGATGGTGCTTACGTCTGATGGTGCGTATATCTGATGGTGCTACGTCTGATGGTGCTACGTCTGATGGTGCGTATATCTGATGGTGCTTACGTCTGATGGTGCTTATGTCTGATGGTGCTTACGTCTGATGGTGCTTACGTCTGATGGTGCATACGTCTGATGGTGCTTACGTCTGATGGTGCTACGTCTGATGGTGCTTACGTCTGATGGTGCATACATCTGATGGTGCTTACGTCTGATGGTGCTTCGTCTGATGGTGCGTATGTCTGATGGTGCTTACGTCTGATGGTGCTTACGTCTGATGGTGCGTATATCTGATGGTGCTTACGTCTGATGGTGCTTACGTCTGATGGTGCATACATCTGATGGTGCATACATCTGATGGTGCTTACGTCTGATGGTGCTTACGTCTGATGGTGCGTACATCTGATGGTGCTTACGTCTGATGGTGCGTACGTCTGATGGTGCATACATCTGATGGTGCTTACGTCTGATGGTGCATACGTCTGATGGTGCTTACGTCTGATGGTGCTTATGTCTGATGGTGCTTACGTCTGATGGTAATTACGTCTGATGGTGCTTACGTTTGATGGTGCTTACGTCTGATGGTGCGTATATCTGATGGTGCTTACGTCTGATGGTGCTTATATCTGATGGTGCTTATATCTGATGGTGCATACGTCTGATGGTGCTTACGTCTGATGGTGCTTACGTCTGATGGTGCTTATATCTGATGGTGCATACGTCTGATGGTGCTTACGTCTGATGGTGCTTACGTCTGATGGTGCGTATGTCTGATGGTGCTTACGTCTGATGGTGCTTACGTCTGATGGTGCTTACGTCTGATGGTGCATACGTCTGATGGTGCTTACGTCTGATGGTGCTTACGTCTGATGGTGCGTATATCTGATGGTGCTTACGTCTGATGGTGCTTACGTCTGATGGTGCTTACGTCTGATGGTGCTTACGTCTGATGGTGCTTATATCTGATGGTGCTTACGTCTGATGGTGCTTACGTCTGATGGTGCTTACGTCTGATGGTGCATATATCTGATGGTGCGTACATCTGATGGTGCTTACGTCTGATGGTGCTTATGTCTGATGGTGCTTACGTCTGATGGTGCATACGTCTGATGGTGCATACGTCTGATGGTGCTACGTCTGATGGTGCTTACGTCTGATGGTGCGTATATCTGATGGTGCTACGTCTGATGGTGCTACGTCTGATGGTGCTTACGTCTGATGGTGCATACGTCTGATGGTGCTTACGTCTGATGGTGCTACGTCTGATGGTGCGTATATCTGATGGTGCTTACGTCTGATGGTGCTTACGTCTGATGGTGCATACGTCTGATGGTGCTACGTCTGATGGTGCTTACGTCTGATGGTGCTTACATCTGATGGTGCTTACGTCTGATGGTGCTTACGTCTGATGGTGCATACGTCTGATGGTGCTTACGTCTGATGGTGCTTACGTCTGATGGTGCATACATCTGATGGTGCATACGTCTGATGGTGCTTACGTCTGATGGTGCTTACGTCTGATGGTGCTTACGTCTGATGGTGCATACGTCTGATGGTGCTACGTCTGATGGTGCTTACGTCTGATGGTGCTTACGTCTGATGGTGCATACATCTGATGGTGCATACATCTGATGGTGCTACGTCTGATGGTGCTTACGTCTGATAGTGCGTATATCTGATGGTGCTTACGTCTGATGGTGCTTACGTCTGATGGTGCGTACATCTGATGGTGCGTACGTCTGATGGTGCTTACGTCTGATGGTGCTACGTCTGATGGTGCGTATATCTGATGGTGCTTACGTCTGATGGTGCGTACGTCTGATGGTGCTTACGTCTGATGGTGCTACGTCTGATGGTGCGTACGTCTGATGGTGCTTACGTCTGATGGTGCTTATGTCTGATGGTGCTTACGTCTGATGGTGCATCGTCTGATGGTGCTACGTCTGATGGTGCTTACGTCTGATGGTGCGTATATCTGATGGTGCTTACGTCTGATGGTGCTTACATCTGATGGTGCATATATCTGATGGTGCTTACGTCTGATGGTGCTACGTCTGATGGTGCTTATATCTGATGGTGCTTACGTCTGATGGTGCATACGTCTGATGGTGCTTACGTCTGATGGTGCATACGTCTGATGGTGCGTATATCTGATGGTGCTTACGTCTGATGGTGCTTACGTCTGATGGTGCTTACGTCTGATGGTGCATCGTCTGATGGTGCTACGTCTGATGGTGCTTACGTCTGATGGTGCTACGTCTGATGGTGCGTATATCTGATGGTGCATACGTCTGATGGTGCTTACGTCTGATGGTGCTTACGTCTGATGGTGCTTACGTCTGATGGTGCTTATATCTGATGGTGCTACGTCTGATGGTGCTTATGTCTGATGGTGCTTACGTCTGATGGTGCGTATATCTGATGGTGCGTATATCTGATGGTGCTTACGTCTGATGGTGCTTATGTCTGATGGTGCTTACGTCTGATGGTGCATACATCTGATGGTGCATACATCTGATGGTGCTTACGTCTGATGGTGCTTACGTCTGATGGTGCGTATATCTGATGGTGCTTACGTCTGATGGTGCTTACGTCTGATGGTGCATACATCTGATGGTGCATACATCTGATGGTGCATACGTCTGATGGTGCTTACGTCTGATGGTGCGTATATCTGATGGTGCTTACGTCTGATGGTGCTACGTCTGATGGTGCTTACGTCTGATGGTGCTTACGTCTGATGGTGCATACGTCTGATGGTGCTTACGTCTGATGGTGCTTACGTCTGATGGTGCGTATATCTGATGGTGCTTACGTCTGATGGTGCTTACGTCTGATGGTGCGTATATCTGATGGTGCTACGTCTGATGGTGCGTACGTCTGATGGTGCATACATCTGATGGTGCTTACGTCTGATGGTGCTTACGTCTGATGGTGCGTATATCTGATGGTGCTTACGTCTGATGGTGCTTACGTCTGATGGTGCGTATATCTGATGGTGCTTACGTCTGATGGTGCTTATATCTGATGGTGCTTATATCTGATGGTGCATACGTCTGATGGTGCTTACGTCTGATGGTGCATCGTCTGATGGTGCTTACGACTGATGGTGCTTCGTCTGATGGTGCATACATCTGGTGGTGCATACATCTGATGGTGCTTACGTCTGATGGTGCTTACGTCTGATGGTGCATACATCTGATGGTGCTTTCGTCTGATGGTGCATACATCTGATGGTGCTTACGTCTGATGGTGCTACGTCTGATGGTGCGTATATCTGATGGTGCATACGTCTGATGGTGCGTATATCTGATGGTGCTTACGTCTGATGGTGCTTACGTCTGATGGTGCTTACGTCTGATGGTGCTTATGTCTGATGGTGCTTACATCTGATGGTGCTTACGTCTGATGGTGCTTATGTCTGATGGTGCTTATGTCTGATGGTGCGTATATCTGATGGTGCGTATATCTGATGGTGCTTACGTCTGATGGTGCTTATGTCTGATGGTGCTTACGTCTGATGGTGCATACATCTGATGGTGCATACATCTGATGGTGCTTACGTCTGATGGTGCTTACGTCTGATGGTGCGTATATCTGATGGTGCTTACGTCTGATGGTGCTTACGTCTGATGGTGCGTATATCTGATGGTGCTTACGTCTGATGGTGCGTACGTCTGATGGTGCATACATCTGATGGTGCATACATCTGATGGTGCTTACGTCTGATGGTGCTTACGTCTGATGGTGCGTATATCTGATGGTGCTTACGTCTGATGGTGCTTACGTCTGATGGTGCGTACGTCTGATGGTGCTTACGTCTGATGGTGCTTACGTCTGATGGTGCTTACGTCTGATGGTGCTTATATCTGATGGTGCTTACGTCTGATGGTGCTTATGTCTGATGGTGCTTACGTCTGATGGTGCTTACGTCTGATGGTGCTTACGTCTGATGGTGCATACGTCTGATGGTGCTTACGTCTGATGGTGCTTACGTCTGATGGTGCATACATCTGATGGTGCATACGTCTGATGGTGCTTACGTCTGATGGTGCTTACGTCTGATGGTGCGTACGTCTGATGGTGCTTACGTCTGATGGTGCGTACGTCTGATGGTGCTACGTCTGATGGTGCTTCGTCTGATGGTGCTTACGTCTGATGGTGCTTACGTCTGATGGTGCTTACGTCTGATGGTGCTTATGTCTGATGGTGCTTACGTCTGATGGTGCTTATATCTGATGGTGCTTACGTCTGATGGTGCTTACGTCTGATGGTGCTTACGTCTGATGGTGCGTATATCTGATGGTGCGTATATCTGATGGTGCTTACGTCTGATGGTGCTTATGTCTGATGGTGCTTACGTCTGATGGTGCTTACGTCTGATGGTGCATACGTCTGATGGTGCTTACGTCTGATGGTGCTTACGTCTGATGGTGCGTATATCTGATGGTGCTTACGTCTGATGGTGCTACGTCTGATGATGCGTATATCTGATGGTGCTTACGTCTGATGGTGCTTACGTCTGATGGTGCTTATATCTGATGGTGCTTACGTCTGATGGTGCTTACGTCTGATGGTGCGTATGTCTGATGGTGCTTACGTCTGATGGTGCTACGTCTGATGGTGCATCACGTCTGATGGTGCTTACGTCTGATGGTGCTTACGTCTGATGGTGCTTACGTCTGATGGTGCTTACGTCTGATGGTGCTTACGTCTGATGGTGCGTATATCTGATGGTGCTACGTCTGATGGTGCTTACGTCTGATGGTGCTTACGTCTGATGGTGCTACGTCTGATGGTGCTTACGTCTGATGGTGCTTATGTCTGATGGTGCGTATATCTGATGGTGCGTATATCTGATGGTGCTTACGTCTGATGGTGCTTATGTCTGATGGTGCTTACGTCTGATGGTGCTTACGTCTGATGGTGCATACGTCTGATGGTGCTTACGTCTGATGGTGCTTACGTCTGATGGTGCATACATCTGATGGTGCATACGTCTGATGGTGCGTATATCTGATGGTGCTTACGTCTGATGGTGCGTACGTCTGATGGTGCATACATCTGATGGTGCTACGTCTGATGGTGCGTACGTCTGATGGTGCTTACGTCTGATGGTGCATACGTCTGATGGTGCATACGTCTGATGGTGCTTACGTCTGATGGTGCGTATATCTGATGGTGCTTACGTCTGATGGTGCTTACGTCTGATGGTGCGTACATCTGATGGTGCTTACGTCTGATGGTGCTTACGTCTGATGGTGCGTATATCTGATGGTGCTTACGTCTGATGGTGCTTACGTCTGATGGTGCTTACGTCTGATGGTGCATACGTCTGATGGTGCTTACGTCTGATGGTGCTTACGTCTGATGGTGCATACATCTGATGGTGCATACGTCTGATGGTGCTTACGTCTGATGGTGCCTACGTCTGATGGTGCGTACATCTGATGGTGCTTACGTCTGATGGTGCTTACGTCTGATGGTGCTTACGTCTGATGGTGCGTATATCTGATGGTGCTTACGTCTGATGGTGCGTACGTCTGATGGTGCATACATCTGATGGTGCTTACGTCTGATGGTGCTTACATCTGATGGTGCTTACGTCTGATGGTGCTTATGTCTGATGGTGCTTACGTCTGATGGTGCTTACGTCTGATGGTGCTTACGTCTGATGGTGCTTACGTCTGATGGTGCGTATATCTGATGGTGCTTACGTCTGATGGTGCTTATATCTGATGGTGCTTACGTCTGATGGTGCTTACGTCTGATGGTGCTTACGTCTGATGGTGCTTACGTCTGATGGTGCTTACGTCTGATGGTGCGTATATCTGATGGTGCTTACGTCTGATGGTGCTTACGTCTGATGGTGCGTATATCTGATGGTGCATACGTCTGATGGTGCTTACGTCTGATGGTGCTTACGTCTGATGGTGCATACGTCTGATGGTGCTTACGTCTGATGGTGCATACATCTGATGGTGCTTACGTCTGATGGTGCTTCGTCTGATGGTGCTTATATCTGATGGTGCGTATATCTGATGGTGCATACGTCTGATGGTGCTTACGTCTGATGGTGCTTATGTCTGATGGTGCTACGTCTGATGGTGCTTACGTCTGATGGTGCATACGTCTGATGGTGCTTACGTCTGATGGTGCATCTGATGGTGCTACGTCTGATGGTGCATACGTCTGATGGTGCTTACGTCTGATGGTGCGTATATCTGATGGTGCTTACGTCTGATGGTGCTTCGTCTGATGGTGCGTACATCTGATGGTGCTTACGTCTGATGGTGCATACGTCTGATGGTGCTTACGTCTGATGGTGCTTACGTCTGATGGTGCATCATCTGATGGTGCCTCGTCTGATGGTGCTTACGTCTGATGGTGCTTACGTCTGATAGTGCGTATATCTGATGGTGCTTACGTCTGATGGTGCTTACGTCTGATGGTGCTTATGTCTGATGGTGCTTACGTCTGATGGTGCTTACATCTGATGGTGCTTACGTCTGATGGTGCATACGTCTGATGGTGCTTACGTCTGATGGTGCTTACGTCTGATGGTGCATACGTCTGATGGTGCTACGTCTGATGGTGCATCGTCTGATGGTGCTTACGTCTGATGGTGCATACGTCTGATGGTGCTTACGTCTGATGGTGCATACATCTGATGGTGCTTACGTCTGATGGTGCGTACGTCTGATGGTGCATACGTCTGATGGTGCTTACGTCTGATGGTGCATACGTCTGATGGTGCTTACGTCTGATGGTGCTTACGTCTGATGGTGCGTATATCTGATGGTGCTTACGTCTGATGGTGCTTATGTCTGATGGTGCTTACGTCTGATGGTGCGTATATCTGATGGTGCTTACGTCTGATGGTGCTTACGTCTGATGGTGCGTATATCTGATGGTGCTTACGTCTGATGGTGCGTATATCTGATGGTGCTTACATCTGATGGTGCTTACGTCTGATGGTGCTTACGTCTGATGGTGCTTACGTCTGATGGTGCTTACGTCTGATGGTGCTACGTCTGATGGTGCTTACGTCTGATGGTGCTACGTCTGATGGTGCTTACGTCTGATGGTGCTACATCTGATGGTGCGTATATCTGATGGTGCTTACGTCTGATGGTGCTTACGTCTGATGGTGCTTACGTCTGATGGTGCGTACATCTGATGGTGCATACGTCTGATGGTGCTTACGTCTGATGGTGCTTACGTCTGATGGTGCTTACGTCTGATGGTGCTTACGTCTGATGGTGCTTACGTCTGATGGTGCGTATATCTGATGGTGCTTACGTCTGATGGTGCTTACGTCTGATGGTGCGTATATCTGATGGTGCTTACGTCTGATGGTGCTTACGTCTGATGGTGCATACGTCTGATGGTGCTTACGTCTGATGGTGCTTACGTCTGATGGTGCGTATATCTGATGGTGCATACGTCTGATGGTGCTTACGTCTGATGGTGCTTATGTCTGATGGTGCTTACGTCTGATGGTGCTTACGTCTGATGGTGCATACGTCTGATGGTGCTTACGTCTGATGGTGCTTACGTCTGATGGTGCATACATCTGATGGTGCATACATCTGATGGTGCTTACGTCTGATGGTGCGTATATCTGATGGTGCTTACGTCTGATGGTGCATACGTCTGATGGTGCTTACGTCTGATGGTGCTTACGTCTGATGGTGCTTACGTCTGATGGTGCTTACGTCTGATGGTGCTTATGTCTGATGGTGCTTACGTCTGATGGTGCTTACGTCTGATGGTGCTTACGTCTGATGGTGCGTACGTCTGATGGTGCATACGTCTGATGGTGCTTACGTCTGATGGTGCTTACGTCTGATGGTGCTTATGTCTGATGGTGCTTACGTCTGATGGTGCTTACGTCTGATGGTGCTTATGTCTGATGGTGCGTATATCTGATGGTGCGTATATCTGATGGTGCTTACGTCTGATGGTGCTTATGTCTGATGGTGCTTACGTCTGATGGTGCTTACGTCTGATGGTGCATACGTCTGATGGTGCTTACGACTGATGGTGCTTACGTCTGATGGTGCATACGTCTGATGGTGCTTACGTCTGATGGTGCGTATATCTGATGGTGCTTACGTCTGATGGTGCTTACGTCTGATGGTGCGTATATCTGATGGTGCTTACGTCTGATGGTGCGTACGTCTGATGGTGCATACGTCTGATGGTGCTTACGTCTGATGGTGCATACGTCTGATGGTGCTTACGTCTGATGGTGCTTATGTCTGATGGTGCTTACGTCTGATGGTATACGTCTGATGGTGCTACGTCTGATGGTGCTTACGTCTGATAGTGCGTATATCTGATGGTGCTACGTCTGATGGTGCTTATATCTGATGGTGCTTACGTCTGATGGTGCTACGTCTGATGGTGCATACGTCTGATGGTGCTACGTCTGATGGTGCTTACGTCTGATGGTGCGTATATCTGATGGTGCTTACGTCTGATGGTGCCTACGTCTGATGGTGCGTATATCTGATGGTGCATACGTCTGATGGTGCTTACGTCTGATGGTGCTTACGTCTGATGGTGCATACGTCTGATGGTGCTTACGTCTGATGGTGCTTACGTCTGATGGTGCGTATGTCTGATGGTGCATACGTCTGATGGTGCTACGTCTGATGGTGCTTACGTCTGATGGTGCTTATGTCTGATGGTGCTTACGTCTGATGGTGCTTACGTCTGATGGTGCTTATGTCTGATGGTGCTTATGTCTGATGGTGCGTATGTCTGATGGTGCGTATATCTGATGGTGCTTACGTCTGATGGTGCTTATGTCTGATGGTGCTACGTCTGATGGTGCTTACGTCTGATGGTGCATACGTCTGATGGTGCTTACGTCTGATGGTGCATACGTCTGATGGTGCATACATCTGATGGTGCTTACGTCTGATGGTGCGTATATCTGATGGTGCTTACGTCTGATGGTGCTTACGTCTGATGGTGCTTATGTCTGATGGTGCTTACGTCTGATGGTGCTTACGTCTGATGGTGCTTACGTCTGATGGTGCTTACGTCTGATGGTGCTTACGTCTGATGGTGCATACGTCTGATGGTGCTTACGTCTGATGGTGCTTACGTCTGATGGTGCTTACGTCTGATGGTGCTTACGTCTGATGGTGCTTATGTCTGATGGTGCTTACGTCTGATGGTGCTTACGTCTGATGGTGCTTACGTCTGATGGTGCTTACGTCTGATGGTGCTTACGTCTGATGGTGCTTACGTCTGATGGTGCTTATGTCTGATGGTGCATACGTCTGATGGTGCTTACGTCTGATGGTGCTTACGTCTGATGGTGCTTACGTCTGATGGTGCTACGTCTGATGGTGCTTACGTCTGATGGTGCGTATATCTGATGGTGCTTACGTCTGATGGTGCGTATGTCTGATGGTGCTTACGTCTGATGGTGCTTACGTCTGATGGTGCTTCGTCTGATGGTGCATACGTCTGATGGTGCTTACGTCTGATGGTGCTTACGTCTGATGGTGCGTATGTCTGATGGTGCTTACGTCTGATGGTGCTTACGTCTGATGGTGCTTACGTCTGATGGTGCTTATGTCTGATGGTGCTTACGTCTGATGGTGCTACGTCTGATGGTGCTTACGTCTGATGGTGCTTACGTCTGATGGTGCGTATATCTGATGGTGCATACGTCTGATGGTGCTTACGTCTGATGGTGCTACGTCTGATGGTGCGTACGTCTGATGGTGCTTACGTCTGATGGTGCATACGTCTGATGGTGCATACGTCTGATGGTGCTTACGTCTGATGGTGCGTATATCTGATGGTGCTTACGTCTGATGGTGCTTACGTCTGATGGTGCTTATGTCTGATGGTGCTTACGTCTGATGGTGCTTACGTCTGATGGTGCATACGTCTGATGGTGCTTACGTCTGATGGTGCATACGTCTGATGGTGCTTACGTCTGATGGTGCATACGTCTGATGGTGCTTACGTCTGATGGTGCTTACGTCTGATGGTGCTACGTCTGATGGTGCTTACGTCTGATGGTGCTTACGTCTGATGGTGCTTACGTCTGATGGTGCTTACGTCTGATGGTGCTTACGTCTGATGGTGCTTATATCTGATGGTGCTTACGTCTGATGGTGCTTACGTCTGATGGTGCTTATGTCTGATGGTGCATACGTCTGATGGTGCTTACGTCTGATGGTGCTTACGTCTGATGGTGCGTATATCTGATGGTGCGTACGTCTGATGGTGCTTACGTCTGATGGTGCTTACGTCTGATGGTGCTTACGTCTGATGGTGCTTACGTCTGATGGTGCTTACGTCTGATGGTGCTTACGTCTGATGGTGCATACGTCTGATGGTGCTTACGTCTGATGGTGCTTACGTCTGATGGTGCGTATGTCTGATGGTGCTTACGTCTGATGGTGCTTACGTCTGATGGTGCTTATGTCTGATGGTGCTTACGTCTGATGGTGCTTACGTCTGATGGTGCTTACGTCTGATGGTGCTTACGTCTGATGGTGCTTACGTCTGATGGTGCTTACGTCTGATGGTGCGTATGTCTGATGGTGCTTACGTCTGATGGTGCTTACGTCTGATGGTGCTTACGTCTGATGGTGCTTACGTCTGATGGTGCATACGTCTGATGGTGCTTACGTCTGATGGTGCTTACGTCTGATGGTGCGTACATCTGATGGTGCATACGTCTGATGGTGCTTACGTCTGATGGTGCTTACGTCTGATGGTGCATACGTCTGATGGTGCTACGTCTGATGGTGCTTACGTCTGATGGTGCGTATATCTGATGGTGCATACGTCTGATGATGCGTATATGGTGCATACATCTGATGGTGCTTACGTCTGATGGTGCATACATCTGATGGTGCTTACGTCTGATGGTGCTTATGTCTGATGGTGCTTACGTCTGATGGTAATTACGTCTGATGGTGCTTACGTTTGATGGTGCTTACGTCTGATGGTGCGTATATCTGATGGTGCTTACGTCTGATGGTGCTTATATCTGATGGTGCTTATATCTGATGGTGCATACGTCTGATGGTGCTTACGTCTGATGGTGCATACGTCTGATGGTGCGTATATCTGATGGTGCATACGTCTGATGGTGCTTACGTCTGATGGTGCTTACGTCTGATGGTAAATACGTCTGATGGTGCTTACGTCTGATGGTACTTACGTCTGATGGTGCGTATATCTGATGGTGCATACGTCTGATGGTGCTTACGTCTGATGGTGCTTTCGTCTGATGGTGCTTATGTCTGATGATGCTTACGTCTGATGGTGCTTACGTCTGATGGTGCTTATGTCTGATGGTGCTTATGTCTGATGGTGCGTATATCTGATGGTGCGTATATCTGATGGTGCTTACGTCTGATGGTGCTTATGTCTGATGGTGCTTACGTCTGATGGTGCTTACGTCTGATGGTGCATACGTCTGATGGTGCTTACGTCTGATGGTGCTTACGTCTGATGGTGCTTACGTCTGATGGTGCTACATCTGATGGTGCTACGTCTGATGGTGCGTATATCTGATGGTGCTTACGTCTGATGGTGCTTACGTCTGATGGTGCTTATATCTGATGGTGCTTACGTCTGATGGTGCTTACGTCTGATGGTGCTTACGTCTGATGGTGCGTACGTCTGATGGTGCATACGTCTGATGGTGCTTACGTCTGATGGTGCTTACGTCTGATGGTGCATACGTCTGATGGTGCTACGTCTGATGGTGCTACGTCTGATGGTGCTTATATCTGATGGTGCATACGTCTGATGGTGCTTACGTCTGATGGTGCTTACGTCTGATGGTGCTTATGTCTGATGGTGCTTACGTCTGATGGTGCTTACGTCTGATGGTGCTTACGTCTGATGGTGCTTACGTCTGATGGTGCGTATATCTGATGGTGCGTATATCTGATGGTGCTTACGTCTGATGGTGCTTATGTCTGATGGTGCTTACGTCTGATGGTGCTTACGTCTGATGGTGCATACGTCTGATGGTGCTTACGTCTGATGGTGCTTACGTCTGATGGTGCATACATCTGATGGTGCTTACGTCTGATGGTGCTTATGTCTGATGGTGCTTACGTCTGATGGTGCTTACGTCTGATGGTGCTTACGTCTGATGGTGCTTACGTCTGATGGTGCGTATATCTGATGGTGCTTACGTCTGATGGTGCTTACGTCTGATGGTGCTTACGTCTGATGGTGCTTACGTCTGATGGTGCATACGTCTGATGGTGCGTATATCTGATGGTGCATACGTCTGATGGTGCTTACGTCTGATGGTGCTTACGTCTGATGGTGCTTACGTCTGATGGTGCGTACGTCTGATGGTGCTTACGTCTGATGGTGCATACGTCTGATGGTGCTTACGTCTGATGGTGCTTACGTCTGATGGTGCATACGTCTGATGGTGCTTACGTCTGATGGTGCATACGTCTGATGGTGCTTACGTCTGATGGTGCTTACGTCTGATGGTGCGTATGTCTGATGGTGCATACGTCTGATGGTGCTTACGTCTGATGGTGCTTACGTCTGATGGTGCTTACGTCTGATGGTGCTTACGTCTGATGGTGCTTCGTCTGATGGTGCTTACGTCTGATGGTGCTTACGTCTGATGGTGCATACGTCTGATGGTGCATACATCTGATGGTGCTTACGTCTGATGGTGCTTATGTCTGATGGTGCTTACGTCTGATGGTGCTTACGTCTGATGGTGCTTACGTCTGATGGTGCTTACGTCTGATGGTGCTTACGTCTGATGGTGCTTACGTCTGATGGTGCATACGTCTGATGGTGCTTACGTCTGATGGTGCTTACGTCTGATGGTGCTTACGTCTGATGGTGCATACGTCTGATGGTGCTTACGTCTGATGGTGCTTACGTCTGATGGTGCGTACATCTGATGGTGCTTACGTCTGATGGTGCTTACGTCTGATGGTGCGTATATCTGATGGTGCTTACGTCTGATGGTGCTTACGTCTGATGGTGCTTACGTCTGATGGTGCGTATATCTGATGGTGCTTACGTCTGATGGTGCTACGTCTGATGGTGCTTATGTCTGATGGTGCTTACGTCTGATGGTGCTTACGTCTGATGGTGCTTACGTCTGATGGTGCTTACGTCTGATGGTGCGTATATCTGATGGTGCTTACGTCTGATGGTGCTTATATCTGATGGTGCTTACGTCTGATGGTGCTTACGTCTGATGGTGCTTACGTCTGATGGTGCTTACGTCTGATGGTGCTTACGTCTGATGGTGCTTACGTCTGATGGTGCTTACGTCTGATGGTGCGTACGTCTGATGGTGCGTACGTCTGATGGTGCTTACGTCTGATGGTGCTTACGTCTGATGGTGCTTACGTCTGATGGTGCTACGTCTGATGGTGCATACGTCTGATGGTGCTTACGTCTGATGGTGCTTACGTCTGATGGTGCATACGTCTGATGGTGCTTACGTCTGATGGTGCTTACGTCTGATGGTGCTTACGTCTGATGGTGCATACGTCTGATGGTGCTTACGTCTGATGGTGCTTACGTCTGATGGTGCGTATATCTGATGGTGCTTACGTCTGATGGTGCTACGTCTGATGGTGCGTATATCTGATGGTGCTTACGTCTGATGGTGCGTACGTCTGATGGTGCATACATCTGATGGTGCTTACGTCTGATGGTGCATACGTCTGATGGTGCTTACGTCTGATGGTGCTTATGTCTGATGGTGCTTACGTCTGATGGTAATTACGTCTGATGGTGCTTACGTTTGATGGTGCTTACGTCTGATGGTGCGTATATCTGATGGTGCTTACGTCTGATGGTGCTTATATCTGATGGTGCTTATATCTGATGGTGCATACGTCTGATGGTGCTTACGTCTGATGGTGCATACGTCTGATGGTGCGTATATCTGATGGTGCATACGTCTGATGGTGCTTACGTCTGATGGTGCTTACGTCTGATGGTGCATACGTCTGATGGTGCTTACGTCTGATGGTGCTTACGTCTGATGGTGCGTATGTCTGATGGTGCATACGTCTGATGGTGCTTACGTCTGATGGTGCTTACGTCTGATGGTGCATACGTCTGATGGTGCTTACGTCTGATGGTGCTTCGTCTGATGGTGCGTATGTCTGATGGTGCATACGTCTGATGGTGCTTACGTCTGATGGTGCTTACGTCTGATGGTGCTTATGTCTGATGGTGCTACGTCTGATGGTGCTACGTCTGATGGTGCTTACGTCTGATGGTGCATACGTCTGATGGTGCGTATATCTGATGGTGCTTACGTCTGATGGTGCTTATGTCTGATGGTGCTTACGTCTGATGGTGCTTACGTCTGATGGTGCATACGTCTGATGGTGCTACGTCTGATGGTGCTACGTCTGATGGTGCATACATCTGATGGTGCATACGTCTGATGGTGCTTACGTCTGATGGTGCGTATATCTGATGGTGCTTACGTCTGATGGTGCTTACGTCTGATGGTGCTTACATCTGATGGTGCTTACGTCTGATGGTGCTTACGTCTGATGGTGCTACGTCTGATGGTGCTTACGTCTGATGGTGCGTATATCTGATGGTGCTACGTCTGATGGTGCTTACGTCTGATGGTGCATACGTCTGATGGTGCTTACGTCTGATGGTGCTATATCTGATGGTGCTACGTCTGATGGTGCTTACGTCTGATGGTGCTTACGTCTGATGGTGCGTACATCTGATGGTGCTTACGTCTGATGGTGCTTACGTCTGATGGTGCGTATGTCTGATGGTGCTTACGTCTGATGGTGCTTACGTCTGATGGTGCTTATGTCTGATGGTGCTACGTCTGATGGTGCATCGTCTGATGGTGCTTACGTCTGATGGTGCTTACGTCTGATGGTGCTTACGTCTGATGGTGCTTATGTCTGATGGTGCTTACGTCTGATGGTGCTTACGTCTGATGGTGCATACGTCTGATGGTGCTTACGTCTGATGGTGCTTACGTCTGATGGTGCATACGTCTGATGGTGCTACGTCTGATGGTGCGTATATCTGATGGTGCTTACGTCTGATGGTGCTTACGTCTGATGGTGCATACGTCTGATGGTGCTTACGTCTGATGGTGCTTATGTCTGATGGTGCTACGTCTGATGGTGCTTACGTCTGATGGTGCTTATGTCTGATGGTGCTTACGTCTGATGGTGCTTACGTCTGATGGTGCTTACGTCTGATGGTGCTACGTCTGATGGTGCATACGTCTGATGGTGCTTACGTCTGATGGTGCTTACGTCTGATGGTGCTTATGTCTGATGGTGCTACGTCTGATGGTGCTTACGTCTGATGGTGCTTACGTCTGATGGTGCGTACATCTGATGGTGCTTACGTCTGATGGTGCTTACGTCTGATGGTGCTTACGTCTGATGGTGCTACGTCTGATGGTGCTTACGTCTGATGGTGCTTACGTCTGATGGTGCTTACGTCTGATGGTGCGTATATCTGATGGTGCTTACGTCTGATGGTGCTTACGTCTGATGGTGCATACATCTGATGGTGCTTACGTCTGATGGTGCGTACATCTGATGGTGCTTACGTCTGATGGTGCTTATGTCTGATGGTGCTTACGTCTGATGGTAATTACGTCTGATGGTGCTTACGTCTGATGGTGCTTACGTCTGATGGTGCGTATATCTGATGGTGCTTCGTCTGATGGTGCTTATATCTGATGGTGCTTATGTCTGATGGTGCATACGTCTGATGGTGCTTACGTCTGATGGTGCATACGTCTGATGGTGCATATATCTGATGGTGCATACGTCTGATGGTGCTTACGTCTGATGGTGCTTACGTCTGATGGTGCATACGTCTGATGGTGCTACGTCTGATGGTGCTTACGTCTGATGGTGCGTATATCTGATGGTGCATACGTCTGATGGTGCTTACGTCTGATGGTGCTTACGTCTGATGGTGCTTATATCTGATGGTGCTACGTCTGATGGTGCTTCGTCTGATGGTGCTTACGTCTGATGGTGCTTACGTCTGATGGTGCTTACGTCTGATGGTGCTTACGTCTGATGGTGCTTACGTCTGATGGTGCTTATGTCTGATGGTGCTTACGTCTGATGGTGCTTACGTCTGATGGTGCATACGTCTGATGGTGCTTACGTCTGATGGTGCTTACGTCTGATGGTGCATACATCTGATGGTGCATACGTCTGATGGTGCTTACGTCTGATGGTGCGTACGTCTGATGGTGCTTACGTCTGATGGTGCTTACGTCTGATGGTGCTTACGTCTGATGGTGCGTATATCTGATGGTGCTTACGTCTGATGGTGCTTACGTCTGATGGTGCATACGTCTGATGGTGCTTACGTCTGATGGTGCATACGTCTGATGGTGCTTACGTCTGATGGTGCTTACGTCTGATGGTGCTTACGTCTGATGGTGCGTATATCTGATGGTGCGTACGTCTGATGGTGCTTACGTCTGATGGTGCTTACGTCTGATGGTGCGTATATCTGATGGTGCTTACGTCTGATGGTGCTTACGTCTGATGGTGCTTACGTCTGATGGTGCTACGTCTGATGGTGCTTACGTCTGATGGTGCTTACGTCTGATGGTGCGTATGTCTGATGGTGCTTACGTCTGATGGTGCTTACGTCTGATGGTGCGTATATCTGATGGTGCTTACGTCTGATGGTGCTTACGTCTGATGGTGCGTATATCTGATGGTGCTACGTCTGATGGTGCTTACGTCTGATGGTGCTTACGTCTGATGGTGCTTACGTCTGATGGTGCTACGTCTGATGGTGCTACGTCTGATGGTGCTACGTCTGATGGTGCGTATATCTGATGGTGCTTACGTCTGATGGTGCATACGTCTGATGAGTGCGTATATCTGATGGTGCTTACGTCTGATGGTGCTTACGTCTGATGGTGCTTACGTCTGATGGTGCTACGTCTGATGGTGCTTACGTCTGATGGTGCATACGTCTGATGGTGCTTACGTCTGATGGTGCTACGTCTGATGGTGCGTATATCTGATGGTGCATACGTCTGATGGTGCTTACGTCTGATGGTGCTTACGTCTGATGGTGCTTATGTCTGATGGTGCTTATGTCTGATGGTGCTACGTCTGATGGTGCTTACGTCTGATGGTGCTTATGTCTGATGGTGCGTATATCTGATGGTGCGTACATCTGATGGTGCTACGTCTGATGGTGCTTATGTCTGATGGTGCGTATATCTGATGGTGCTTACGTCTGATGGTGCATACGTCTGATGAGTGCGTATATCTGATGGTGCTTCGTCTGATGGTGCTTACGTCTGATGGTGCTTATCGTCTGATGGTGCATACGTCTGATGGTGCTTACGTCTGATGGTGCATACATCTGATGGTGCATACATCTGATGGTGCTTACGTCTGATGGTGCGTTATATCTGATGGTGCTTACGTCTGATGGTGCTACGTCTGATGGTGCGTATATCTGATGGTGCTACGTCTGATGGTGCTTACGTCTGATGGTGCGTATATCTGATGGTGCTTACGTCTGATGGTGCTTATATCTGATGGTGCTTACGTCTGATGGTGCATACGTCTGATGGTGCTTACGTCTGATGGTGCTTATGTCTGATGGTGCTTACGTCTGATGGTGCATAAGTCTGTGGTGCCCCGTCTGATGGTGCTTACGTCTGTGGGTAGCATCTGGTAGTGCTTGTAATGCGATGGTGCTACGTCACGGTGGTCGTTCGTCACATTGGTGCTTGTAAATGATGGTGCCCCGTCTGATGGTGCATCGTCTGATAGTGCGTGTCTGATGGTGCATACGTCTGATAATTGCTACGTCTGATGGTACTACCGTCTGATGGTACTTACATCTGGTAGCATATTACAGTAGTGCGTATGTCGTAATTAGTATATCTGATGGTGCATGGTGCTTACGTCTGATGGTGCTTCGTCTGATGGTGCTTTTAAATCAGTGGTCGGTCATGTCTGATGGTACGTCTGATATCTACGTCAGTGGTGCTTCGTCACAGTGGTGCCCTATATCTGATGGTGCTTATATCTGATGGTGCATACGTCTGATAGTGCCTACGTCTGATGGTGCATCGTGCAGTGGTGCTTACGACTGATGGTGCTTACGTCTGATGGTGCATACATCTGGTGGTGCTTGTCTGATAATTGCTTCGTCTGATGGTAACTTGCGTCTGATGGTGCTGACTGATGGTGC
The DNA here is from genome assembly GCA_014132575.2 of Gasterosteus nipponicus. Lineage (NCBI taxonomy): Eukaryota > Metazoa > Chordata > Actinopteri > Perciformes > Gasterosteidae > Gasterosteus > Gasterosteus nipponicus. Next base: position 46,293 of record BMAF01000235.1, read on the forward strand.
CCCGTCTGATGGTGCATACATCTGATGGTGCTTTAGATCTGATGGTGCATACATCTGATGGTGCTTACCTCTGATGGTGCTTCACGTCTGATGGTGCGTATATCTGATGGTGCATACGTCTGATGGTGCCGTCTGATGGTGCCCAAGTGCGATGGTGCTTCGCGTCGATGAATGCGTATATCTGATGGTATACGTCTGATGGTGCTTACGTTTGATGGTGCTTACGTCTGATGGTGCGTATATCTGATGGTGCTTACGTCGGATGGTGCATACGTCTGATGGTGCGTATATCTGATGGTGCATACGTCTGATGGTGCTTTCGTCTGATGGTGCATCGTCTGATGGTAATCGTCTGATGGTGCTTTCGTCTGATGGTAAATACGTCTGATGGTGCTACGTCTGATGGTACTTACGTCTGATGAGTGCGTATATCTGATGGTGCATCGTCTGATGATGCTTACGTCTGATGGTGCTTTCGTCTGATGGTTCTTATGTCTGATGATGCTTACGTCTGATGGTGCTTACGTCTGATGGTGCTTATGTCTGATGGTGCTTATGTCTGATGGTGCGTATATCTGATGGTGCGTATATCTGATGGTGCTTACGTCTGATGGTGCTTATGTCTGATGGTGCTTACGTCTGATGGTGCTTACGTCTGATGGTGCATACGTCTGATGGTGCTTACGACTGATGGTGCTTACGTCTGATGGTGCATACATCTGATGGTGCATACATCTGATGGTGCTTACGTCTGATGATGCGTATATCTGATGGTGCTTACGTCTGATGGTGCTTTCGTCTGATGGTGCTTATGTCTGATGATGCTTACGTCTGATGGTGCTTACGTCTGATGGTGCTTATGTCTGATGGTGCTTACGTCTGATGGTGCTTACGTCTGATGGTGCATACGTCTGATGGTGCGTACGTCTGATGGTGCATCGTCTGATGGTGCTTACGTCTGATGGTGCTACGTCTGATGGTGCTTACGTCTGATGGTGCGTATATCTGATGGTGCTTACGTCTGATGGTGCTTACGTCTGATGGTGCTTATGTCTGATGGTGCTTACGTCTGATGGTGCTTACGTCTGATGGTGCTTATGTCTGATGGTGCGTATATCTGATGGTGCGTATATCTGATGGTGCTTACGTCTGATGGTGCTTATGTCTGATGGTGCTTACGTCTGATGGTGCTTACGTCTGATGGTGCATACGTCTGATGGTGCTTACGACTGATGGTGCTTACGTCTGATGGTGCATACATCTGGTGGTGCGTACATCTGATGGTGCGTATATCTGATGGTGCTTACGTCTGATGGTGCGTACGTCTGATGGTGCATACATCTGATGGTGCTTACGTCTGATGGTGCATACATCTGATGGTGCTTACGTCTGATGGTGCATACATCTGATGGTGCATACATCTGATGGTGCTTACGTCTGATGGTGCGTATATCTGATGGTGCTTACGTCTGATGGTGCTTACGTCTGATGGATGCGTATATCTGATGGTGCTTACGTCTGATGGTGCTTACGTCTGATGAGTGCGTATATCTGATGGTGCTTACGTCTGATGGTGCTTACGTCTGATGGTGCTTACGTCTGATGGTGCATACGTCTGATGGTGCTACGACTGATGGTGCTTCGTCTGATGGTGCATACATCTGATGGTGCATACATCTGATGGTGCTACGTCTGATGGTGCTTACGTCTGATGGTGCGTATATCTGATGGTGCTATCGTCTGATGGTGCTACGTCTGATGGTGCTACGTCTGATGGTGCGTATATCTGATGGTGCTACGTCTGATGGTGCGTACGTCTGATGGTGCATACATCTGATGGTGCTTACGTCTGATGGTGCATACATCTGATGGTGCTACGTCTGATGGTGCTTATGTCTGATGGTGCTTACGTCTGATGGTAATTACGTCTGATGGTGCTTACGTTTGATGGTGCTTACGTCTGATGGTGCGTATATCTGATGGTGCTTACGTCTGATGGTGCTTATATCTGATGGTGCATACGTCTGATGGTGCTTACGTCTGATGGTAATGACGTCTGATGGTGCTTACGTCTGATGGTGCTTACGTCTGATGGTGCGTATATCTGATGGTGCTTACGTCTGATGGTGCATACGTCTGATGGTGCGTATATCTGATGGTGCATACGTCTGATGGTGCTTACATCTGATGGTGCTTACATCTGATGGTGCATACGTCTGATGGTGCTTACGTCTGATGGTGCATACGTCTGATGGTGCTTACGTCTGATGGTGCTTACGTCTGATGGTGCGTATATCTGATGGTGCTTACGTCTGATGGTGCTTACGTCTGATGGTGCTTACGTCTGATGGTGCTTACGTCTGATGGTGCATACGTCTGATGGTGCTTACGTCTGATGGTGCTTACGTCTGATGGTGCATACGTCTGATGGTGCTTACGTCTGATGGTGCGTATATCTGATGGTGCATACGTCTGATGGTGCTACGTCTGATGGTGCTTACGTCTGATGGTGCTTACGTCTGATGGTGCTTACGTCTGATGGTGCTTACGTCTGATGGTGCTTACGTCTGATGGTGCGTATCTGATGGTGCGTATATCTGATGGTGCTTACGTCTGATGGTGCTTATGTCTGATGGTGCTTACGTCTGATGGTGCTTACGTCTGATGGTGCACGTCTGATGGTGCTACGTCTGATGGTGCTTCGTCTGATGGTGCATACGTCTGATGGTGCATACGTCTGATGGTGCTTACGTCTGATGGTGCGTATATCTGATGGTGCTTACGTCTGATGGTGCTTACGTCTGATGGTGCTTATATCTGATGGTGCTTACGTCTGATGGTGCTTACGTCTGATGGTGCTTACGTCTGATGGTGCTTACGTCTGATGGTGCTACGTCTGATGGTGCTTACGTCTGATGGTGCATACGTCTGATGGTGCTTACGTCTGATGGTGCTTACGTCTGATGGTGCGTATGTCTGATGGTGCATACGTCTGATGGTGCTTACGTCTGATGGTGCTTACGTCTGATGGTGCATACGTCTGATGGTGCTTACGTCTGATGGTGCTTACGTCTGATGGTGCGTACATCTGATGGTGCTTACGTCTGATGGTGCTTACGTCTGATGGTGCTTACGTCTGATGGTGCTTACGTCTGATGGTGCATACGTCTGATGGTGCTTACGTCTGATGGTGCTTACGTCTGATGGTGCGTATGTCTGATGGTGCTTACGTCTGATGGTGCTTACGTCTGATGGTGCTTACGTCTGATGGTGCTTACGTCTGATGGTGCGTATATCTGATGGTGCGTATATCTGATGGTGCTTACGTCTGATGGTGCTTATGTCTGATGGTGCTTACGTCTGATGGTGCTTACGTCTGATGGTGCTTACGTCTGATGGTGCTACGTCTGATGGTGCTACGTCTGATGGTGCATACGTCTGATGGTGCTTACGTCTGATGGTGCGTATGTCTGATGGTGCTTACGTCTGATGGTGCTTACGTCTGATGGTGCTTACGTCTGATGGTGCTTACGTCTGATGGTGCATACGTCTGATGGTGCTTACGTCTGATGGTGCTTACGTCTGATGGTGCTTACGTCTGATGGTGCTTACGTCTGATGGTGCTTACGTCTGATGGTGCGTATATCTGATGGTGCTTACGTCTGATGGTGCTTATATCTGATGGTGCTTACGTCTGATGGTGCTTACGTCTGATGGTGCTTACGTCTGATGGTGCTTACGTCTGATGGTGCGTATATCTGATGGTGCATACGTCTGATGGTGCTTACGTCTGATGGTGCTTACGTCTGATGGTGCGTACGTCTGATGGTGCTTACGTCTGATGGTGCTTACGTCTGATGGTGCGTATATCTGATGGTGCATACGTCTGATGGTGCATACGTCTGATGGTGCTACGTCTGATGGTGCTTACGTCTGATGGTGCTTATGTCTGATGGTGCTACGTCTGATGGTAATTACGTCTGATGGTGCTTACGTTTGATGGTGCTTACGTCTGATGGTGCGTATATCTGATGGTGCTTACGTCTGATGGTGCTTATATCTGATGGTGCTTATATCTGATGGTGCATACGTCTGATGGTGCTTACGTCTGATGGTGCATACGTCTGATGGTGCGTATATCTGATGGTGCATACGTCTGATGGTGCTTACGTCTGATGGTGCTTACGTCTGATGGTGCATACGTCTGATGGTGCTTACGTCTGATGGTGCTTACGTCTGATGGTGCGTATATCTGATGGTGCATACGTCTGATGGTGCTTACGTCTGATGGTGCTTACGTCTGATGGTGCTTATGTCTGATGATGCTACGTCTGATGGTGCTTACGTCTGATGGTGCTTATGTCTGATGGTGCTTATGTCTGATGGTGCGTATATCTGATGGTGCGTACGTCTGATGGTGCTTACGTCTGATGGTGCTACGTCTGATGGTGCTTACGTCTGATGGTGCATACGTCTGATGGTGCTTACGTCTGATGGTGCTTACGTCTGATGGTGCATACGTCTGATGGTGCTACGTCTGATGGTGCGTATATCTGATGGTGCTTACGTCTGATGGTGCTTACGTCTGATGGTGCATACGTCTGATGGTGCTTACGTCTGATGGTGCTTACGTCTGATGGTGCTTACGTCTGATGGTGCTTACGTCTGATGGTGCTTACGTCTGATGGTGCTTACGTCTGATGGTGCGTACGTCTGATGGTGCTTACGTCTGATGGTGCTTACGTCTGATGGTGCTTACGTCTGATGGTGCTTACGTCTGATGGTGCATACGTCTGATGGTGCTTACGTCTGATGGTGCTTACGTCTGATGGTGCGTATATCTGATGGTGCTTACGTCTGATGGTGCTTACGTCTGATGGTGCTTACGTCTGATGGTGCTTACGTCTGATGGTGCTTACGTCTGATGGTGCTTACGTCTGATGGTGCGTATATCTGATGGTGCTTACGTCTGATGGTGCTATATCGATCTGATGGTGCTTACGTCTGATGGTGCATACGTCTGATGGTGCTACGTCTGATGGTGCTATGTCTGATGGTGCTACGTCTGATGGTGCATACGTCTGATGGTGCTTACGTCTGATGGTGCTTACGTCTGATGGTGCGTATATCTGATGGTGCTTACGTCTGATGGTGCTTACGTCTGATGGTGCTTATATCTGATGGTGCATACGTCTGATGGTGCTTACGTCTGATGGTGCATACGTCTGATGGTGCGTATATCTGATGGTGCATACGTCTGATGGTGCTTACGTCTGATGGTGCTTATGTCTGATGGTACATCGTCTGATGGTGCTTCGTCTGATGGTGCTACGTCTGATGGTGCGTATATCTGATGGTGCATACGTCTGATGGTGCTACGTCTGATGGTGCTTACGTCTGATGGTGCTTCGTCTGATGGTGCTTCGTCTGATGGTGCTACGTCTGATGGTGCGTATATCTGATGGTGCGTACGTCTGATGGTGCTTACGTCTGATGGTGCTTCGTCTGATGGTGCTACGTCTGATGGTGCTTACGTCTGATGGTGCTTACGTCTGATGGTGCTTACGTCTGATGGTGCTTACGTCTGATGGTGCGTACATCTGATGGTGCGTATATCTGATGGTGCTTACGTCTGATGGTGCTTATGTCTGATGGTGCTTACGTCTGATGGTGCTACGTCTGATGGTGCATACGTCTGATGGTGCTTACGTCTGATGGTGCTTACGTCTGATGGTGCATACGTCTGATGGTGCGTATATCTGATGGTGCTACGTCTGATGGTGCTTACGTCTGATGGTGCTTACGTCTGATGGTGCTTACGTCTGATGGTGCATACGTCTGATGGTGCTACGTCTGATGGTGCTACGTCTGATGGTGCTTACGTCTGATGGTGCGTACGTCTGATGGTGCTTACGTCTGATGGTGCTTACGTCTGATGGTGCATACATCTGATGGTGCTTACGTCTGATGGTGCTTACGTCTGATGGTGCGTATATCTGATGGTGCTTACGTCTGATGGTGCTACGTCTGATGGTGCTTATGTCTGATGGTGCTTACGTCTGATGGTGCTTACGTCTGATGGTGCTTACGTCTGATGGTGCTTACGTCTGATGGTGCTTACGTCTGATGGTGCTTACGTCTGATGGTGCTTACGTCTGATGGTGCTACGTCTGATGGTGCTTACGTCTGATGGTGCTTACGTCTGATGGTGCTTACGTCTGATGGTGCTACGTCTGATGGTGCTTACGTCTGATGGTGCGTATATCTGATGGTGCATACGTCTGATGGTGCTTACGTCTGATGGTGCTTATGTCTGATGGTGCTTCGTCTGATGGTGCTTACGTCTGATGGTGCTTACGTCTGATGGTGCTTACGTCTGATGGTGCTTACGTCTGATGGTGCTTACATCTGATGGTGCATACGTCTGATGGTGCTTACGACTGATGGTGCTTACGTCTGATGGTGCTACGTCTGATGGTGCTTACGTCTGATGGTGCTTACGTCTGATGGTGCATACGTCTGATGGTGCTTACGTCTGATGGTGCTTACGTCTGATGGTGCGTACATCTGATGGTGCGTATATCTGATGGTGCCTACGTCTGATGGTGCTTACGTCTGATGGTGCGTACGTCTGATGGTGCTTCGTCTGATGGTGCTTACGTCTGATGGTGCGTACGTCTGATGGTGCTTACATCTGATGGTGCTTACGTCTGATGGTGCTTACGTCTGATGGTGCTTACGTCTGATGGTGCATACGTCTGATGGTGCATACGTCTGATGGTGCATACGATCTGATGGTGCTTACGTCTGATGGTGCATACATCTGATGGTGCATACGTCTGATGGTGCTTACGTCTGATGGTGCTTACATCTGATGGTGCTTACGTCTGATGGTGCTACGTCTGATGGTGCTACGTCTGATGGTGCTTACGTCTGATGGTGCTTACGTCTGATGGTGCTTACGTCTGATGGTGCTTACGTCTGATGGTGCTTACGTCTGATGGTGCGTACGTCTGATGGTGCGTATATCTGATGGTGCTTACGTCTGATGGTGCTTATGTCTGATGGTGCTTACGTCTGATGGTGCTTACGTCTGATGGTGCATACGTCTGATGGTGCTTACGTCTGATGGTGCATACGTCTGATGGTGCTTACGTCTGATGGTGCTATGTCTGATGGTGCTTACGTCTGATGGTGCTTACGTCTGATGGTGCTTACGTCTGATGGTGCTTACGTCTGATGGTGCATACGTCTGATGGTGCTTACGTCTGATGGTGCGTACATCTGATGGTGCTACGTCTGATGGTGCTACGTCTGATGGTGCGTATATCTGATGGTGCTTACGTCTGATGGTGCTTACGTCTGATGGTGCTTATGTCTGATGGTGCTTCGTCTGATGGTGCGTACGTCTGATGGTGCTTATATCTGATGGTGCTTACGTCTGATGGTGCTTACGTCTGATGGTGCTTACGTCTGATGGTGCTTACGTCTGATGGTGCGTACATCTGATGGTGCATACGTCTGATGGTGCTTACGTCTGATGGTGCTTACGTCTGATGGTGCTTACGTCTGATGGTGCTTACGTCTGATGGTGCTTACGTCTGATGGTGCTTACGTCTGATGGTGCATACATCTGATGGTGCATACATCTGATGGTGCTACGTCTGATGGTGCTACGTCTGATGGTGCGTATATCTGATGGTGCTTCGTCTGATGGTGCTACGTCTGATGGTGCTATCTGATGGTGCTTACGTCTGATGGTGCGTATATCTGATGGTGCGTACATCTGATGGTGCATATCTGATGGTGCTTACGTCTGATGGTGCTTATGTCTGATGGTGCTTACGTCTGATGGTGCTTACGTCTGATGGTGCATACGTCTGATGGTGCTACGTCTGATGGTGCTACGTCTGATGGTGCGTACATCTGATGGTGCTTACGTCTGATGGTGCGTATATCTGATGGTGCTTACGTCTGATGGTGCGTACGTCTGATGGTGCTTACGTCTGATGGTGCTTACGTCTGATGGTGCTTACGTCTGATGGTGCTTACGTCTGATGGTGCTTACGTCTGATGGTGCTTACGTCTGATGGTGCGTACGTCTGATGGTGCTTACGTCTGATGGTGCTTACGTCTGATGGTGCTTACGTCTGATGGTGCTTACGTCTGATGGTGCTACGTCTGATGGTGCTTACGTCTGATGGTGCTTACGTCTGATGGTGCGTACGTCTGATGGTGCTACGTCTGATGGTGCTTACATCTGATGGTGCTTACGTCTGATGGTGCTTATATCTGATGGTGCTTCGTCTGATGGTGCTTACGTCTGATGGTGCTTATGTCTGATGGTGCGTACGTCTGATGAGTGCGTATATCTGATGGTGCTTACGTCTGATGGTGCTTACGTCTGATGGTGCTTACGTCTGATGGTGCTTACGTCTGATGGTGCTTACGTCTGATGGTGCTTACGTCTGATGGTGCTTACGTCTGATGGTGCATACGTCTGATGGTGCTTACATCTGATGGTGCGTATATCTGATGGTGCTTACGTCTGATGGTGCTTACGTCTGATGGTGCGTATATCTGATGGTGCTTACGTCTGATGGTGCTTACGTCTGATGGTGCTTACATCTGATGGTGCGTACGTCTGATGGTGCTACGTCTGATGGTGCTTACGTCTGATGGTGCGTACGTCTGATGGTGCTTACGTCTGATGGTGCATACGTCTGATGGTGCTTACGTCTGATGGTGCTTACGTCTGATGGTGCGTATGTCTGATGGTGCTACGTCTGATGGTGCATACGTCTGATGGTGCTTGCGTCTGATGGTGCGTACGTCTGATGGTGCTACGTCTGATGGTGCGTACATCTGATGGTGCTTACGTCTGATGGTGCTTATATCTGATGGTGCTTATATCTGATGGTGCATACGTCTGATGGTGCTTACGTCTGATGGTGCATCGTCTGATGGTGCGTATATCTGATGGTGCATACGTCTGATGGTGCTTACGTCTGATGGTGCTTACGTCTGATGGTGCATACGTCTGATGGTGCTTACGTCTGATGGTGCTTACGTCTGATGGTGCTTACGTCTGATGGTGCGTACGTCTGATGGTGCATACGTCTGATGGTGCATACGTCTGATGGTGCTTACGTCTGATGGTGCTTACGTCTGATGGTGCTTACGTCTGATGGTGCTACGTCTGATGGTGCTTACGTCTGATGGTGCTTATGTCTGATGGTGCGTATATCTGATGGTGCTACGTCTGATGGTGCTTACGTCTGATGGTGCTTACGTCTGATGGTGCTTACGTCTGATGGTGCATACGTCTGATGGTGCTTACGTCTGATGGTGCTACGTCTGATGGTGCTTACGTCTGATGGTGCATACGTCTGATGGTGCTTACGTCTGATGGTGCTTACGTCTGATGGTGCGTATATCTGATGGTGCTTACGTCTGATGGTGCTTACGTCTGATGGTGCGTATATCTGATGGTGCTTCGTCTGATGGTGCATACGTCTGATGGTGCATACGTCTGATGGTGCTTACGTCTGATGGTGCTTACATCTGATGGTGCATACGTCTGATGGTGCTTATGTCTGATGGTGCTTACGTCTGATGGTGCATACGTCTGATGGTGCATACGTCTGATGGTGCTTACGTCTGATGGTGCGTATATCTGATGGTGCATACGTCTGATGGTGCTTACATCTGATGGTGCTTACGTCTGATGGTGCATACGTCTGATGGTGCTTACGTCTGATGGTGCTACGTCTGATGGTGCTTACGTCTGATGGTGCTTACGTCTGATGGTGCTACGTCTGATGGTGCATTATATCTGATGGTGCATACGTCTGATGGTGCTTACGTCTGATGGTGCTTACGTCTGATGGTGCATACGTCTGATGGTGCTTACGTCTGATGGTGCTTACGTCTGATGGTGCGTACGTCTGATGGTGCATACGTCTGATGGTGCTTACGTCTGATGGTGCTTACGTCTGATGGTGCTTACGTCTGATGGTGCGTACATCTGATGGTGCTTACGTCTGATGGTGCTTATGTCTGATGGTGCTTACGTCTGATGGTGCGTATATCTGATGGTGCTTCGTCTGATGGTGCTTACGTCTGATGGTGCTTACGTCTGATGGTGCTTACGTCTGATGGTGCTTACGTCTGATGGTGCTTACGTCTGATGGTGCCTACGTCTGATGGTGCGTACATCTGATGGTGCTTACGTCTGATGGTGCTTACGTCTGATGGTGCTTACGTCTGATGGTGCTTACGTCTGATGGTGCTTACGTCTGATGGTGCATACATCTGATGGTGCATACATCTGATGGTGCTTACGTCTGATGGTGCTTACGTCTGATGGTGCTTACGTCTGATGGTGCGTATATCTGATGGTGCTTACGTCTGATGGTGCTTACGTCTGATGGTGCGTATATCTGATGGTGCTTACGTCTGATGGTGCATACGTCTGATGGTGCTTACGTCTGATGGTGCATACATCTGATGGTGCTTACGTCTGATGGTGCTTACGTCTGATGGTGCATACGTCTGATGGTGCTTACGTCTGATGGTGCATACGTCTGATGGTGCTTACGTCTGATGGTGCTTCGTCTGATGGTGCTACGTCTGATGGTGCGTATATCTGATGGTGCCTACGTCTGATGGTGCGTATATCTGATGGTGCTTACGTCTGATGGTGCTTACGTCTGATGAGTGCGTATATCTGATGGTGCTACGTCTGATGAGTGCGTACGTCTGATGGTGCTTATATCTGATGGTGCTTACGTCTGATGGTGCATACGTCTGATGGTGCATACGTCTGATGGTGCTACGTCTGATGGTGCTACGTCTGATGGTGCGTATATCTGATGGTGCTTACGTCTGATGGTGCGTCGTCTGATGGTGCATACGTCTGATGGTGCATACGTCTGATGGTGCTTACGTCTGATGGTGCTTACGTCTGATGGTGCGTATGTCTGATGGTGCTTACGTCTGATGGTGCTTACGTCTGATGAGTGCGTATATCTGATGGTGCTTACGTCTGATGGTGCTTACGTCTGATGGTGCTTACGTCTGATGGTGCTTCGTCTGATGGTGCTTACGTCTGATGGTGCTTACGTCTGATGGTGCTTACGTCTGATGGTGCTTACGTCTGATGGTGCATACGTCTGATGGTGCATACATCTGATGGTGCTTACGTCTGATGGTGCTTACGTCTGATGGTGCTCCGTCTGATGGTGCATACATCTGATGGTGCTTACGTCTGATGGTGCATACGTCTGATGGTGCTTACGTCTGATGGTGCTTCGTCTGATGGTGCGTACGTCTGATGGTGCTTACGTCTGATGGTGCTTACGTCTGATGGTGCTTACGTCTGATGGTGCTATGTCTGATGGTGCTTACGTCTGATGGTGCTTACGTCTGATGGTGCATACGTCTGATGGTGCATACATCTGATGGTGCTTACGTCTGATGGTGCGTATATCTGATGGTGCTTACGTCTGATGGTGCTTACGTCTGATGGTGCGTATATCTGATGGTGCTTACGTCTGATGGTGCTTACGTCTGATGGTGCATACATCTGATGGTGCATACGTCTGATGGTGCATACGTCTGATGGTGCTTACGTCTGATGGTGCTTACGTCTGATGGTGCGTACGTCTGATGGTGCATACATCTGATGGTGCTTACGTCTGATGGTGCTTACGTCTGATGGTGCTTACGTCTGATGGTGCGTACATCTGATGGTGCTTACGTCTGATGGTGCATACGTCTGATGGTGCTTACGTCTGATGGTGCTTACGTCTGATGGTGCGTATGTCTGATGGTGCATACGTCTGATGGTGCCTACGTCTGATGGTGCTTACGTCTGATGGTGCATACGTCTGATGGTGCGTACGTCTGATGGTGCTTATGTCTGATGGTGCTATACGTCTGATGGTGCTACGTCTGATGGTGCATACGTCTGATGGTGCTTACGTCTGATGGTGCTTCGTCTGATGGTGCATACATCTGATGGTGCATACGTCTGATGGTGCTTACGTCTGATGGTGCTACGTCTGATGGTGCTACGTCTGATGGTGCTTACGTCTGATGGTGCTTACGTCTGATGGTGCTACGTCTGATGGTGCTTACGTCTGATGGTGCATACGTCTGATGGTGCATACGTCTGATGGTGCTTACGTCTGATGGTGCTTACGTCTGATGGTGCTATATCTGATGGTGCTACGTCTGATGGTGCTTACGTCTGATGGTGCTTATACGTCTGATGGTGCATACGTCTGATGGTGCTTACGTCTGATGGTGCTTACGTCTGATGGTGCTTACGTCTGATGGTGCTTACGTCTGATGGTGCTTACGTCTGATGGTGCTTACGTCTGATGGTGCGTATATCTGATGGTGCTTACGTCTGATGGTGCTTACGTCTGATGGTGCTTACGTCTGATGGTGCTACGTCTGATGGTGCATACGTCTGATGGTGCTTACGTCTGATGGTGCTTACGTCTGATGGTGCTTACGTCTGATGGTGCTACGTCTGATGGTGCATACGTCTGATGGTGCTTACGTCTGATGGTGCTTACGTCTGATGGTGCATACGTCTGATGGTGCTACGTCTGATGGTGCATACGTCTGATGGTGCGTATATCTGATGGTGCTTACGTCTGATGGTGCTTACGTCTGATGGTGCGTACATCTGATGGTGCATACGTCTGATGGTGCCTACGTCTGATGGTGCTTACGTCTGATGGTGCTTACGTCTGATGGTGCTACGTCTGATGGTGCTTATGTCTGATGGTGCATACGTCTGATGGTGCTTACGTCTGATGGTGCTTTCGTCTGATGGTGCTTACGTCTGATGGTGCTTATATCTGATGGTGCTTACGTCTGATGGTGCTTATGTCTGATGGTGCTTACGTCTGATGGTGCGTATATCTGATGGTGCTTACGTCTGATGGTGCTTACGTCTGATGGTGCATACATCTGATGGTGCATACGTCTGATGGTGCTTACGTCTGATGGTGCTTACGTCTGATGGTGCTTACGTCTGATGGTGCGTATATCTGATGGTGCTTACGTCTGATGGTGCATACGTCTGATGGTGCATACGTCTGATGGTGCTTACGTCTGATGGTGCTTACGTCTGATGGTGCATACATCTGATGGTGCATACGTCTGATGGTGCTACGTCTGATGGTGCTTACGTCTGATGGTGCGTATATCTGATGGTGCTTACGTCTGATGGTGCGTACGTCTGATGGTGCGTATGTCTGATGGTGCTTACGTCTGATGGTGCGTACGTCTGATGGTGCATACGTCTGATGGTGCTACGTCTGATGGTGCTTACGTCTGATGGTGCGTACGTCTGATGGTGCTTACGTCTGATGGTGCGTACGTCTGATGGTGCGTACATCTGATGGTGCTTACGTCTGATGGTGCTTACGTCTGATGGTGCGTACGTCTGATGGTGCTTACGTCTGATGGTGCTTACGTCTGATGGTGCTTACGTCTGATGGTGCGTATATCTGATGGTGCTTACGTCTGATGGTGCTTACGTCTGATGGTGCTTACGTCTGATGGTGCTTACGTCTGATGGTGCTTATATCTGATGGTGCTTACGTCTGATGGTGCTTACGTCTGATGGTGCTTACGTCTGATGGTGCGTACATCTGATGGTGCATACGTCTGATGGTGCTTACGTCTGATGGTGCTTACGTCTGATGGTGCTTACGTCTGATGGTGCGTACATCTGATGGTGCTTACGTCTGATGGTGCTTACGTCTGATGGTGCTTACGTCTGATGGTGCATACATCTGATGGTGCATACGTCTGATGGTGCTTACGTCTGATGGTGCGTATATCTGATGGTGCATACGTCTGATGGTGCTTACGTCTGATGGTGCTTACGTCTGATGGTGCTTACGTCTGATGGTGCATACGTCTGATGGTGCTTACGTCTGATGGTGCTTACGTCTGATGGTGCTTACGTCTGATGGTGCGTACATCTGATGGTGCATACATCTGATGGTGCTTACGTCTGATGGTGCGTATGTCTGATGGTGCTTACGTCTGATGGTGCATACGTCTGATGGTGCATACATCTGATGGTGCTTCGTCTGATGGTGCTTACGTCTGATGGTGCGTATATCTGATGGTGCTTACGTCTGATGGTGCTACGTCTGATGGTGCTTACGTCTGATGGTGCTTCGTCTGATGGTGCTTACGTCTGATGGTGCTTACGTCTGATGGTGCATACGTCTGATGGTGCTTACGTCTGATGGTGCTTACGTCTGATGGTGCTTACGTCTGATGGTGCTTACGTCTGATGGTGCATACATCTGATGGTGCATACGTCTGATGGTGCTTACGTCTGATGGTGCTTATGTCTGATGGTGCTTACGTCTGATGGTGCATACGTCTGATGGTGCTTACGTCTGATGGTGCATACGTCTGATGGTGCTACGTCTGATGGTGCTTACGTCTGATGGTGCTTACGTCTGATGGTGCGTATGTCTGATGGTGCTTACGTCTGATGGTGCTTACGTCTGATGGTGCTTACGTCTGATGGTGCTTACGTCTGATGGTGCTTACGTCTGATGGTGCATACATCTGATGGTGCTTCGTCTGATGGTGCATACGTCTGATGGTGCTTACGTCTGATGGTGCTTACGTCTGATGGTGCGTATGTCTGATGGTGCATACGTCTGATGGTGCTTACGTCTGATGGTGCTTACGTCTGATGGTGCTTACGTCTGATGGTGCGTATATCTGATGGTGCTTACGTCTGATGGTGCTTATATCTGATGGTGCTTACGTCTGATGGTGCTTACGTCTGATGGTGCTTCGTCTGATGGTGATTACGTCTGATGGTGCTTACGTCTGATGGTGCTTACGTCTGATGGTGCGTATATCTGATGGTGCTTACGTCTGATGGTGCTTATATCTGATGGTGCTTATATCTGATGGTGCATACGTCTGATGGTGCTTACGTCTGATGGTGCATACGTCTGATGGTGCGTATATCTGATGGTGCATACGTCTGATGGTGCTTACGTCTGATGGTGCGTATATCTGATGGTGCATACGTCTGATGGTGCTTACGTCTGATGGTGCTTACGTCTGATGGTGCATACGTCTGATGGTGCTTACGTCTGATGGTGCTTACGTCTGATGGTGCGTATATCTGATGGTGCATACGTCTGATGGTGCTTACGTCTGATGGTGCTTACGTCTGATGGTGCTTACGTCTGATGGTGCTTATATCTGATGGTGCATACGTCTGATGGTGCTTACGTCTGATGGTGCTTACGTCTGATGGTGCTTACGTCTGATGGTGCTTACGTCTGATGGTGCATACGTCTGATGGTGCTTACGTCTGATGGTGCTTACGTCTGATGGTGCTATCGTCTGATGGTGCTTACGTCTGATGGTGCTACGTCTGATGGTGCTTACGTCTGATGGTGCTTACGTCTGATGGTGCGTATATCTGATGGTGCTTACGTCTGATGGTGCTTATGTCTGATGGTGCTTACGTCTGATGGTGCTTACGTCTGATGGTGCATACGTCTGATGGTGCTTACGTCTGATGGTGCTTACGTCTGATGGTGCATACGTCTGATGGTGCATACATCTGATGGTGCTTACGTCTGATGGTGCTTACGTCTGATGGTGCGTATATCTGATGGTGCTTACGTCTGATGGTGCTTACGTCTGATGGTGCGTATATCTGATGGTGCTTACGTCTGATGGTGCGTACGTCTGATGGTGCGTACATCTGATGGTGCTTACGTCTGATGGTGCTTACGTCTGATGGTGCATACATCTGATGGTGCATACGTCTGATGGTGCTTACGTCTGATGGTGCGTATATCTGATGGTGCTTACGTCTGATGGTGCGTACGTCTGATGGTGCATACGTCTGATGGTGCTTACGTCTGATGGTGCTCCGTCTGATGGTGCTTACGTCTGATGGTGCGTATATCTGATGGTGCTTACGTCTGATGGTGCATACATCTGATGGTGCTTACGTCTGATGGTGCTTACGTCTGATGGTGCGTATATCTGATGGTGCTTACGTCTGATGGTGCGTACGTCTGATGGTGCATACGTCTGATGGTGCTTACGTCTGATGGTGCTTACGTCTGATGGTGCATACGTCTGATGGTGCGTACGTCTGATGGTGCTACGTCTGATGGTGCTTATGTCTGATGGTGCTTACGTCTGATGGTGCTTACGTCTGATGGTGCGTACGTCTGATGGTGCTTACGTCTGATGGTGCTTACGTCTGATGGTGCTTACGTCTGATGGTGCTACGTCTGATGGTGCGTACATCTGATGGTGCTTACGTCTGATGGTGCTTACGTCTGATGGTGCGTACATCTGATGGTGCTTACGTCTGATGGTGCTTACGTCTGATGGTGCTTACGTCTGATGGTGCTTACGTCTGATGGTGCTTCGTCTGATGGTGCGTACATCTGATGGTGCTTACGTCTGATGGTGCTTACGTCTGATGGTGCTACGTCTGATGGTGCGTACATCTGATGGTGCTTACGTCTGATGGTGCTTACGTCTGATGGTGCGTACATCTGATGGTGCTTACGTCTGATGGTGCTTACGTCTGATGGTGCTTATATCTGATGGTGCTTACGTCTGATGGTGCTTACGTCTGATGGTGCTTACGTCTGATGGTGCTTACGTCTGATGGTGCTTACGTCTGATGGTGCTTACGTCTGATGGTGCTACGTCTGATGGTGCTTACGTCTGATGGTGCATACATCTGATGGTGCTTACGTCTGATGGTGCTTCGTCTGATGGTGCATACGTCTGATGGTGCTTACGTCTGATGGTGCTTACGTCTGATGGTGCATACGTCTGATGGTGCTTACGTCTGATGGTGCTTACGTCTGATGGTGCTTACGTCTGATGGTGCTATGTCTGATGGTGCTTACGTCTGATGGTGCGTACGTCTGATGGTGCGTACGTCTGATGGTGCTACGTCTGATGGTGCTTACGTCTGATGGTGCATACATCTGATGGTGCGTACATCTGATGGTGCTTACGTCTGATGGTGCGTATATCTGATGGTGCTTACGTCTGATGGTGCTTACGTCTGATGGTGCTTACGTCTGATGGTGCTTACGTCTGATGGTGCGTTACGTCTGATGGTGCATACGTCTGATGGTGCTACGTCTGATGGTGCTTACGTCTGATGGTGCGTATATCTGATGGTGCGTATATCTGATGGTGCTTCGTCTGATGGTGCTTATGTCTGATGGTGCTTACGTCTGATGGTGCTACGTCTGATGGTGCTACGTCTGATGGTGCTTATGTCTGATGGTGCTATCGTCTGATGGTGCTACGTCTGATGGTGCTTATGTCTGATGGTGCTTACGTCTGATGGTGCTTACGTCTGATGGTGCTACGTCTGATGGTGCGTACGTCTGATGGTGCATACATCTGATGGTGCTTACGTCTGATGGTGCGTATATCTGATGGTGCTTACGTCTGATGGTGCTTACGTCTGATGGTGCGTATATCTGATGGTGCTTACGTCTGATGGTGCTTACGTCTGATGGTGCGTATGTCTGATGGTGCTTACGTCTGATGGTGCTTATATCTGATGGTGCTTATATCTGATGGTGCATACGTCTGATGGTGCTTACGTCTGATGGTGCTTACGTCTGATGGTGCTTACGTCTGATGGTGCATACGTCTGATGGTGCTTACGTCTGATGGTGCTTACGTCTGATGGTGCATACATCTGATGGTGCATACGTCTGATGGTGCTTACGTCTGATGGTGCGTACGTCTGATGGTGCTTACGTCTGATGGTGCGTACGTCTGATGGTGCTACGTCTGATGGTGCTTACGTCTGATGGTGCTACGTCTGATGGTGCTTACGTCTGATGGTGCATACGTCTGATGGTGCTTACGTCTGATGGTGCTTACGTCTGATGGTGCCTACGTCTGATGGTGCGTACATCTGATGGTGCTTACGTCTGATGGTGCTTACGTCTGATGGTGCTTATGTCTGATGGTGCATACGTCTGATGGTGCTTACGTCTGATGGTGCTTATGTCTGATGGTGCTACGTCTGATGGTGCTTACGTCTGATGGTGCATCGTCTGATGGTGCTTACGTCTGATGGTGCTTACGTCTGATGGTGCATACATCTGATGGTGCATACGTCTGATGGTGCTACGTCTGATGGTGCGTACGTCTGATGGTGCTTACGTCTGATGGTGCATACGTCTGATGGTGCTTACGTCTGATGGTGCTTACGTCTGATGGTGCTTACGTCTGATGGTGCTTACGTCTGATGGTGCATACGTCTGATGGTGCGTATATCTGATGGTGCTACGTCTGATGGTGCTTACGTCTGATGGTGCTTATATCTGATGGTGCTTACGTCTGATGGTGCTTACGTCTGATGGTGCGTATGTCTGATGGTGCTTACGTCTGATGGTGCTTACGTCTGATGGTGCGTACGTCTGATGGTGCTACGTCTGATGGTGCTTACGTCTGATGGTGCATACGTCTGATGGTGCGTACATCTGATGGTGCTACGTCTGATGGTGCTTATATCTGATGGTGCTTACGTCTGATGGTGCATACGTCTGATGGTGCATACGTCTGATGGTGCTTACGTCTGATGGTGCTTACGTCTGATGGTGCTTACGTCTGATGGTGCTTACGTCTGATGGTGCTTACGATCTGATGGTGCTACGTCTGATGGTGCATACATCTGATGGTGCTTACGTCTGATGGTGCTTACGTCTGATGGTGCGTATATCTGATGGTGCTTACGTCTGATGGTGCTTACGTCTGATGGTGCTTACGTCTGATGGTGCTTACGTCTGATGGTGCTTACGTCTGATGGTGCTACGTCTGATGGTGCTTACGTCTGATGGTGCATACGTCTGATGGTGCTACGTCTGATGGTGCTTACGTCTGATGGTGCTTACGTCTGATGGTGCTTACGTCTGATGGTGCATACGTCTGATGGTGCTTACGTCTGATGGTGCGTACATCTGATGGTGCTTACGTCTGATGGTGCTTACGTCTGATGGTGCGTACATCTGATGGTGCTTACGTCTGATGGTGCTTACGTCTGATGGTGCTTACGTCTGATGGTGCTTCGTCTGATGGTGCTATGTCTGATGGTGCTTACGTCTGATGGTGCTTACGTCTGATGGTGCGTACATCTGATGGTGCTACGTCTGATGGTGCTTACGTCTGATGGTGCTTACGTCTGATGGTGCTTACGTCTGATGGTGCTTACGTCTGATGGTGCTTACGTCTGATGGTGCTTACGTCTGATGGTGCTTACGTCTGATGGTGCTTACGTCTGATGGTGCTTACGTCTGATGGTGCTTACGTCTGATGGTGCTTACGTCTGATGGTGCATACGTCTGATGGTGCATACATCTGATGGTGCTACGTCTGATGGTGCGTACATCTGATGGTGCTTACGTCTGATGGTGCTACGTCTGATGGTGCTTACGTCTGATGGTGCTACGTCTGATGGTGCTTACGTCTGATGGTGCATACGTCTGATGGTGCGTATATCTGATGGTGCTTACGTCTGATGGTGCTTACATCTGATGGTGCTTACGTCTGATGGTGCTACGTCTGATGGTGCTACGTCTGATGGTGCGTATGTCTGATGGTGCTTACGTCTGATGGTGCTTACGTCTGATGGTGCATACGTCTGATGGTGCTTACGTCTGATGGTGCTTACGTCTGATGGTGCTTACGTCTGATGGTGCGTACGTCTGATGGTGCTTACGTCTGATGGTGCTTACGTCTGATGGTGCTTACATCTGATGGTGCATACGTCTGATGGTGCTTACGTCTGATGGTGCTTATATCTGATGGTGCTTACGTCTGATGGTGCTTACGTCTGATGGTGCATACGTCTGATGGTGCTTACGTCTGATGGTGCTTACGTCTGATGGTGCATACGTCTGATGGTGCATACGTCTGATGGTGCCTACGTCTGATGGTGCGTACGTCTGATGGTGCTTCGTCTGATGGTGCTTACGTCTGATGGTGCTTACGTCTGATGGTGCTTACGTCTGATGGTGCGTACGTCTGATGGTGCTTACGTCTGATGGTGCTTCGTCTGATGGTGCATACGTCTGATGGTGCTTACGTCTGATGGTGCTACGTCTGATGGTGCGTATATCTGATGGTGCTTACGTCTGATGGTGCTTACGTCTGATGGTGCTTACGTCTGATGGTGCGTACATCTGATGGTGCTTACGTCTGATGGTGCTTACGTCTGATGGTGCTTACATCTGATGGTGCTTACGTCTGATGGTGCGTACATCTGATGGTGCTTACGTCTGATGGTGCTTACGTCTGATGGTGCGTATATCTGATGGTGCTACGTCTGATGGTGCGTACGTCTGATGGTGCATACATCTGATGGTGCTACGTCTGATGGTGCTTACGTCTGATGGTGCGTATCGTCTGATGGTGCTACGTCTGATGGTGCATACGTCTGATGGTGCTTACGTCTGATGGTGCTTACATCTGATGGTGCTTACGTCTGATGGTGCGTATATCTGATGGTGCTTACGTCTGATGGTGCTTACGTCTGATGGTGCTTCGTCTGATGGTGCTTACGTCTGATGGTGCGTACATCTGATGGTGCTTACGTCTGATGGTGCGTACGTCTGATGGTGCATACATCTGATGGTGCATACGTCTGATGGTGCTTACGTCTGATGGTGCTTACGTCTGATGGTGCGTATATCTGATGGTGCTTACGTCTGATGGTGCTTACGTCTGATGGTGCTTATATCTGATGGTGCTTACGTCTGATGGTGCTTACGTCTGATGGTGCTTACATCTGATGGTGCGTACGTCTGATGGTGCATACGTCTGATGGTGCATACGTCTGATGGTGCTTACGTCTGATGGTGCTTACGTCTGATGGTGCGTACATCTGATGGTGCATACGTCTGATGGTGCTTACGTCTGATGGTGCTTACGTCTGATGGTGCTTAGGTCTGATGGTGCTTACGTCTGATGGTGCGTATATCTGATGGTGCTTACGTCTGATGGTGCTTACGTCTGATGGTGCTTACGTCTGATGGTGCTTATATCTGATGGTGCTTATATCTGATGGTGCATACGTCTGATGGTGCTTACGTCTGATGGTGCTTACGTCTGATGGTGCATACGTCTGATGGTGCTTACGTCTGATGGTGCTTACGTCTGATGGTGCGTATATCTGATGGTGCTTACGTCTGATGGTGCGTACGTCTGATGGTGCATACATCTGATGGTGCTTACGTCTGATGGTGCTTACGTCTGATGGTGCTTACGTCTGATGGTGCATACGTCTGATGGTGCTTACGTCTGATGGTGCTTACGTCTGATGGTGCTTACGTCTGATGGTGCTTATGTCTGATGGTGCGTATATCTGATGGTGCGTATATCTGATGGTGCTTACGTCTGATGGTGCTTATGTCTGATGGTGCTACGTCTGATGGTGCTACGTCTGATGGTGCATACGTCTGATGGTGCTTACGACTGATGGTGCTTACGTCTGATGGTGCATACATCTGGTGGTGCATACATCTGATGGTGCTTACGTCTGATGGTGCTTACGTCTGATGGTGCGTATATCTGATGGTGCTTACGTCTGATGGTGCTTACGTCTGATGGTGCGTATATCTGATGGTGCTTACGTCTGATGGTCGTCTGATGGTAAATACGTCTGATGTTGCTTACGTCTGATGGTGCTTCGTCTGATGGTGCGTATATCTGATGGTGCATACGTCTGATGGTGCTTACGTCTGATGGTGCTTTTCGTCTGATGGTCCTTATGTCTGATGATGCTACGTCTGATGGTGCCCTACGTCTGATGGTGCCATGTCTGATGGTGCTTATGTCTGCTTATGTCTGATAGTGCTTATGTCTACAGTAGGTGCTTATGTCTGATAGTGCGTATATCTGATGGTGTGCGTATATCTGATGGTGCTACGTCTGATGGTGCTTATGTCTGATGGTGCTACGTCTGGTGGTGCATACATCTGATGGTGCTTACTTCTTACATCTGATGGTGCTTACTTCTGATGGTGCTTACATCTGATGGTGCTTACTTCTGATGGTGCTTACGTCTGATGGTGCGTATATCTGATGGTGCTTACGTCTGATGGTGCTTACGTCTGATGGTGCGTATATCTGATGGTGCTTACGTCTGATGGTGCTTACATCTGATGGTGCTTATATCTGATGGTGCTTATATCTGATGGTGCATACGTCTGATGGTGCTTACGTCTGATGGTGCATACGTCTGATGGTGCTTACGACTGATGGTGCTTACGTCTGATGGTGCATACATCTGGTGGTGCATACATCTGATGGTGCTTACGTCTGATGGTGCTTACGTCTGATGGTGCTTACGACTGATGGTGCTTACGTCTGATGGTGCATACATCTGATGGTGCTTACGTCTGATGGTGCATACATCTGATGGTGCTTACCTCTGATGGTGCTTACGTCTGATGGTGCGTATATCTGATGGTGCATACGTCTGATGGTGCTTACGTCTGATGGTGCTTACGTCTGATGGTGCTTACGTCTGATGGTGCGTATATCTGATGGTGCTTACGTCTGATGGTGCTTACGTCTGATGGTGCGTATATCTGATGGTGCTTACGTCTGATGGTGCTTATATCTGATGGTGCTTATATCTGATGGTGCATACGTCTGATGGTGCTTACGTCTGATGGTGCATACGTCTGATGGTGCTTACGACTGATGGTGCTTACGTCTGATGGTGCATACATCTGGTGGTGCATACATCTGATGGTGCTTACGTCTGATGGTGCTTACGTCTGATGGTGCGTATATCTGATGGTGCTTACGTCTGATGGTGCTTACGTCTGATGGTGCGTATATCTGATGGTGCTTACGTCTGATGGTGCTTATATCTGATGGTGCTTATATCTGATGGTGCATACGTCTGATGGTGCTTACGTCTGATGGTGCATACGTCTGATGGTGCTTACGTCTGATGGTGCTTACGTCTGATGGTGCATACATCTGATGGTGCATACATCTGATGGTGCTTACGTCTGATGGTGCTTACGTCTGATGGTGCTTACGTCTGATGGTGCTTACGTCTGATGGTGCATACATCTGATGGTGCTTACGTCTGATGGTGCATACATCTGATGGTGCTTACCTCTGATGGTGCTTACGTCTGATGGTGCGTATATCTGATGGTGCATACGTCTGATGGTGCTACGTCTGATGGTGCTTACGTCTGATGGTGCTTACGTCTGATGGTGCGTATATCTGATGGTGCTTACGTCTGATGGTGCTTACGTCTGATGGTGCTTACGTCTGATGGTGCTTATATCTGATGGTGCTTATATCTGATGGTGCTTACGTCTGATGGTGCTTACGTCTGATGGTGCTTACGTCTGATGGTGCTTACGTCTGATGGTGCTTACGTCTGATGGTGCTTACGTCTGATGGTGCATACATCTGATGGTGCATACGTCTGATGGTGCTTACGTCTGATGGTGCTTACGTCTGATGGTGCTTACGTCTGATGGTGCTTACGTCTGATGGTGCATACATCTGATGGTGCTTACGTCTGATGGTGCATACATCTGATGGTGCTTACGTCTGATGGTGCTTACGTCTGATGGTGCGTATATCTGATGGTGCATACGTCTGATGGTGCTTATATCTGATGGTGCTTATATCTGATGGTGCATACGTCTGATGGTGCTTACGTCTGATGGTGCTTATGTCTGATGGTGCTTACCTCTGATGGTAATTACGTCTGATGGTGCTTACGTCTGATGGTGCATACATCTGATGGTGCATACATCTGATGGTGCTTACGTCTGATGGTGCGTATATCTGATGGTGCTTACGTCTGATGGTGCTTACGTCTGATGGTGCGTATATCTGATGGTGCTTACGTCTGATGGTGCTTACGTCTGATGGTGCGTATATCTGATGGTGCTTACGTCTGATGGTGCTTATGTCTGATGGTGCTTATATCTGATGGTGCATACGTCTGATGGTGCTTACGTCTGATGGTGCTTATGTCTGATGGTGCTTACGTCTGATGGTGCTTACGTCTGATGGTGCATACGTCTGATGGTGCTTACGACTGATGGTGCTTACGTCTGATGGTGCATACATCTGATGGTGCATACATCTGATGGTGCTTACGTCTGATGGTGCGTATATCTGATGGTGCATACGTCTGATGGTGCTTACGTCTGATGGTGCTTACGTCTGATGGTGCTTACGTCTGATGGTGCGTATATCTGATGGTGCTTACGTCTGATGGTGCTTACGTCTGATGGTGCTTACGTCTGATGGTGCTTATATCTGATGGTGCTTATATCTGATGGTGCTTACGTCTGATGGTGCTTACGTCTGATGGTGCTTACGTCTGATGGTGCTTACGTCTGATGGTGCTTACGTCTGATGGTGCTTACGTCTGATGGTGCATACATCTGATGGTGCATACATCTGATGGTGCTTCGTCTGATGGTGCCTACGTCTGATGGTGCTTACGTCTGATGGTGCTACGTCTGATGGTGCATACATCTGATGGTGCTTACGTCTGATGGTGCATACATCTGATGGTGCTTACGTCTGATGGTGCTTACGTCTGATGGTGCGTACATCTGATGGTGCTTACGTCTGATGGTGCTTACATCTGATGGTGCTTATATCTGATGGTGCATACGTCTGATGGTGCTTACGTCTGATGGTGCTTATGTCTGATGGTGCTTACGTCTGATGGTGCTTACGTCTGATGGTGCTTACGTCTGATGGTGCATACATCTGATGGTGCATACATCTGATGGTGCTTACGTCTGATGGTGCATATCTGATGGTGCTTACGTCTGATGGTGCTTACGTCTGATGGTGCGTATATCTGATGGTGCTTACATCTGATGGTGCTCACGTCTGATGGTGCGTATATCTGATGGTGCTTACGTCTGATGGTGCTTATATCTGATGGTGCTTATATCTGATGGTGCATACGTCTGATGGTGCTTACGTCTGATGGTGCTTATGTCTGATGGTGCTTACGTCTGATGGTGCTTACGTCTGATGGTGCATACGTCTGATGGTGCTTACGACTGATGGTGCTACGTCTGATGGTGCATACATCTGATGGTGCATACATCTGATGGTGCTTACGTCTGATGGTGCGTATATCTGATGGTGCTTACGTCTGATGGTGCGTACATCTGATGATGCTTTCGTCTGATGGTGCGTATATCTGATGGTGCTTACGTCTGATGGTGCTTATATCTGATGGTGCTTATATCTGATGGTGCATACGTCTGATGGTGCTTACGTCTGATGGTGCATACGTCTGATGGTGCTTACGACTGATGGTGCTTACGTCTGATGGTGCATACATCTGGTGGTGCATACATCTGATGGTGCTTACGTCTGATGGTGCTTACGTCTGATGGTGCTTACGTCTGATGGTGCTTACGTCTGATGGTGCATACATCTGATGGTGCTTACGTCTGATGGTGCATACATCTGATGGTGCTTACCTCTGATGGTGCTTACGTCTGATGGTGCGTATATCTGATGGTGCATACGTCTGATGGTGCTTACGTCTGATGGTGCTTAGGTCTGATGGTGCTTACGTCTGATGGTGCGTATATCTGATGGTGCTTACGTCTGATGGTGCTTACGTCTGATGGTGCTTATATCTGATGGTGCTTATATCTGATGGTGCATACGTCTGATGGTGCTTACGTCTGATGGTGCTTACGTCTGATGGTGCTTACGTCTGATGGTGCTTACGTCTGATGGTGCATACGTCTGATGGTGCTTACGACTGATGGTGCTTACGTCTGATGGTGCATACGTCTGATGGTGCATACGTCTGATGGTGCTTACGTCTGATGGTGCGTATATCTGATGGTGCTTACGTCTGATGGTGCATACGTCTGATGGTGCTTACGTCTGATGGTGCTTATGTCTGATGGTGCTTACGTCTGATGGTGCTTACGTCTGATGGTGCATACGTCTGATGGTGCTTACGTCTGATGGTGCTACGTCTGATGGTGCATACATCTGATGGTGCATACGTCTGATGGTGCTTACGTCTGATGGTGCGTATATCTGATGGTGCTTACGTCTGATGGTGCTTACGTCTGATGGTGCTTACGTCTGATGGTGCTTATGTCTGATGGTGCTTACGTCTGATGGTGCTTACGTCTGATGGTGCATACGTCTGATGGTGCTTACGTCTGATGGTGCTTATGTCTGATGGTGCTTACGTCTGATGGTGCTTACGTCTGATGGTGCTTACGTCTGATGGTGCTTATGTCTGATGGTGCTACGTCTGATGGTGCTATACGTCTGATGGTGCTTACGTCTGATGGTGCTTACGTCTGATGGTGCTTACGTCTGATGGTGCTTACGTCTGATGGTGCTTACGTCTGATGGTGCTTACGTCTGATGGTGCTTCGTCTGATGGTGCTTGTCTGATGGTGCGTATATCTGATGGTGCTTCACGTCTGATGGTATGTCTGATGGTGCTTGCGTCTGATGGTGCGCTTCACGTCTGATGGTGCATACATCTACAGTGGTGCTTCACGTCTGATGGTGCTTACGTCTGATGGTGCGTATCTGATGGTGCTACGTCTGATGGTGCATACGTCTGATGGTGCTTCGTCTGATGGTGCTTATGTCTGATGGTGCTAGTGCGGTGGTAATTCGTCTGATGGTGCTTCGTTTGATGGTGCCGTCTGATGGTGCTACGTCTGATGGTGCTTATGTCTGATGAGTAAATGCGTCTGATGGTGCGTCTCGTCTGATGGTGCTTATGTCTGATGGTGCTTACGTCTGATGGTGCTTCGTCTGATGGTGCATCTGATGGTCTGATGGTGCGTATCGTCTACAGTGGTGCGATGGTGCTACGTCTGATGGTGCGTCTGATGGTATATCTGATAGTGCTTACGTCTGATGGTGCTTACGTCTGATGGTGCATATATCTGATGGTGCTTACGTCTGATGGTGCGTACATCTGATGGTGCTTACGTCTGATGGTGCTTATGTCTGATGGTGCTTCGGCTGATGGTAATTACGTCTGATGGTGCTACGTTTGATGGTGCTTACGTCTGATGGTGCGTATATCTGATGGTGCTACCGTCTGATGGTGCTTATATCTGATGGTGCTTATATCTGATGGTGCATCGTCTGATGGTATCTGATGGTGCTACGTCTGACTGTCTGTGCGTATATCTGATGGTGCTACGTCTGATGGTGACGTCTGATGGTGCGTATATCTGATGGTGCGCCGCGTCTGATGGTGCATTCGTCTGATGGTCTGATGGTGCTTTCTTCTGATGGTAAATACGTCTGATGGTGCTTATGTCTGATGGTGCTTATGTCTGATGGTGCTTACGTCTGATGGTGCTTACGTCTGATGGTGCTGATGTTATCGTCTGATGGTGCGTATATCTGATGGTGCGTATATCTGATGGTGCATACGTCTGATGGTGCTTACGTCTGATGGTGTCTGATGGTACGTCTGATGGTTTTTCTTCTGATGGTAAATCGTCTGATGGTACTTATGTCTGATGTGCGTATATCACAGTGGTCTGATGGTGTCTGATGGTGGTTATGTCTGATGGTATCGTACGTCTGATGGTGCATACATCGTATATCTGATGGTGGTGCTTCGTCTGATGGTGCGTCTGACGTCTGATGGTGTATATCTGATGGTGCTACGTCTGATGGTGCTTACGTCTGATGGTGCGTATATCTGATGGTGATGGTGTGTCTGATGGTGCGTACGTCGTCTGATGGTGCTTACGTCTGATGGTGCCTACGTCTGATGGTGTGCATACATCTGATGGTGCGTACGTCTGATGGTGCTACGTCTGATAGTGCGTATATCTGATGGTGCTTACGTCTGATGGTGCTTACGTCTGATGGTGCATACATCTGATGGTGCATCGTCTGATGGTGCTCGTCTGATGGTGCATACGTCTGATGGTGCTTACGTCTGATGGTGCTTCGTCTGATGGTGCATCGTCTGATGGTGCTTATATCTGATGGTGCGTACGTCTGATGGTGCATACATCTGGTGGTGCATACATCTGATGGTGCTACGTCTGATGGTGCTTACGTCTGATGGTGCGTATATCTGATGGTGCTTACGTCTGATGGTGGTGCGTTTGATGGTGCTACCGTCTGATGGTGCGTATATCTGATGGTGCATACGTCTGATGGTGCTTATATCTGATGGTGCTTATATCTGATGGTGCATACGTCTGATGGTGCTTACGTCTGATGGTGCATACGTCTGATGGTGCGTATATCTGATGGTGCATACGTCTGATGGTGCTTACGTCTGATGGTGCTTTCGTCTGATGGTAAATACGTCTGATGGTGCTACCGTCTGATGGTGCTAACGTCTTATAGTGTATATCTGATGGTGCATCGTCTGATGGTAATTACGTCTGATTGTGCTTTCGTCTGATGGTGCTTATGTCTGATGGTGCTTATATCTGATGGTGCTACCACGTCTGATGGTGCGTACGTCTGATGGTGCGCATACATCTGATGGTAAATACGTCTGATGGTGCTTACGTCTGATGGTGCTTACGTCTGATGGTGCGTATATCTAATGGTGCTTATGTCTGATGGTACTTATGTTCTGATGGTGCTTCGTCTGATGGTACTTATGTCTGATGGTACTTCGACTATATCTGATGGTGCTACGTCTGATGGTGCTTATGTCTGATGGTGCTATGTCTGATGGTGCGTATATCTGATGGTGCGTTCGTCTGATGGTGCTACGTCTGATGGTGCATATGTCTGATGGTGCGCTACGTCTGATGGTATACATCTGGTGGTGCATACATCTGATGGTGCTTACGTCTGATGGTGCATACATCTGGTGGTACATATCTGATACGTCTGATGGTGCTTCCGTCTGATGGTGCGTATATCTGATGGTGCTTACGTCTGATGGTGCTACGTCTGATGGTGCGTATATCTGATACAGTGCTTCGTCTGATGGTGCGTATATCTGATGGTGGATGCATCTGATGGTGCTTAGGTCTGATGGTGCGTATCTCTGATGGTGCTTTACGTCTGATGGTTCTTATGTCTGATGGTGCTTACGTCTGATGGTGCATCGTCTGATGGTGCTTCGTCTGATGGTGCATTCGTCTGATGGTGCTTATGTCTGATGGTGCCCCGTCTGATGGTGCATGCGTCTGATGGTGCATACATCTGATGGTGCTACGACTGATGGTGCTTATGTCTGATGGTGCATCATCTGATGGTGCGCCGTCTGATGGTGCATACGTCTGATGGTGCTTACGTCTGATGGTGCTTATGTCTGATGGTGCTACGTCTGATGGTGCTTTTCGTCTGATGGTGCTTATAATCTGTGGTGCTTATATCTGATGGTGCTTACGTCTGATGGTGCTTATGTCTGATGGTGCTTATGTCTGATAGTGCGTATATCTGATGGTGCTGCGTCTAATGGTGCCTACGTCTGATAGTGCGTATATCTGATGAACCTTCGTCTGATATCGATGCGTCACGTCTGATGGTGCATACATCTGATGGTGCATACATCTGATGGTGCTTACGTCTGATGGTGCTTACGTCTGATGGTGCGTATATCTGATGGTGCTACGTCTGATGGTGCTTACGTCTGATGGTGCGTATATCTGATGGTGCTACGTCTGATGGTGCTTACGTCTGATGGTGCTTACGTCTGATGGTGCATACGTCTGATGGTGCTTACGTCTGATGGTGCTACGTCTGATGGTGCGTATATCTGATGGTGCTTACGTCTGATGGTGCATACATCTGATGGTGCATACGTCTGATGGTGCTTACGTCTGATGGTGCTTACGTCTGATGGTGCTTACGTCTGATGGTGCTTACGTCTGATGGTGCTTACGTCTGATGGTGCTACATCTGATGGTGCTTACGTCTGATGGTGCATACGTCTGATGGTGCTACATCTGATGGTGCTACGTCTGATGGTGCTTACGTCTGATGGTGCTTACGTCTGATGGTGCTTACGTCTGATGGTGCTTACGTCTGATGGTGCTTACGTCTGATGGTGCTTACGTCTGATGGTGCTTACGTCTGATGGTGCTTACATCTGATGGTGCTTACGTCTGATGGTGCTTACGTCTGATGGTGCATACGTCTGATGGTGCTTACGTCTGATGGTGCTTACGTCTGATGGTGCGTATATCTGATGGTGCTTACGTCTGATGGTGCTTCGTCTGATGGTGCTTACATCTGATGGTGCTTACGTCTGATGGTGCATACGTCTGATGGTGCTTACGTCTGATGGTGCTTATGTCTGATGGTGCTTACGTCTGATGGTGCTTACGTCTGATGGTGCTTACGTCTGATGGTGCTTACGTCTGATGGTGCGTACGTCTGATGGTGCTTACGTCTGATGGTGCTTACGTCTGATGGTGCGTACATCTGATGGTGCTTACGTCTGATGGTGCATACGTCTGATGGTGCATACATCTGATGGTGCTTACGTCTGATGGTGCTTACGTCTGATGGTGCTACGTCTGATGGTGCTTACGTCTGATGGTGCGTATATCTGATGGTGCTTACGTCTGATGGTGCTTACGTCTGATGGTGCTTACGTCTGATGGTGCTTACGTCTGATGGTGCTTATATCTGATGGTGCTTATATCTGATGGTGCATACGTCTGATGGTGCTTACGTCTGATGGTGCATACGTCTGATGGTGCTTACGTCTGATGGTGCTTACGTCTGATGGTGCATACATCTGGTGGTGCATACATCTGATGGTGCTTACGTCTGATGGTGCTTACGTCTGATGGTGCATACATCTGATGGTGCTTTCGTCTGATGGTGCATACATCTGATGGTGCTTACGTCTGATGGTGCTTACGTCTGATGGTGCTTACGTCTGATGGTGCTTACGTCTGATGGTGCTTACGTCTGATGGTGCTTATATCTGATGGTGCTTACGTCTGATGGTGCTTATGTCTGATGGTGCTTACGTCTGATGGTGCGTATATCTGATGGTGCTACGTCTAATGGTGCTACGTCTGATAGTGCGTATATCTGATGGTGCTTACGTCTGATGGTGCGTACGTCTGATGGTGCATACATCTGATGGTGCATACATCTGATGGTGCTTACGTCTGATGGTGCTTACGTCTGATGGGTGCGTATATCTGATGATGCTACGTCTGATGGTGCTTACGTCTGATGGTGCGTATATCTGATGGTGCTTACGTCTGATGGTGCTTATATCTGATGGTGCTTATATCTGATGGTGCATACGTCTGATGGTGCTTACGTCTGATGGTGCATACGTCTGATGGTGCTTACGACTGATGGTGCTTACGTCTGATGGTGCATACATCTGGTGGTGCATACATCTGATGGTGCTTACGTCTGATGGTGCTTACGACTGATGGTGCTTACGTCTGATGGTGCATACATCTGATGGTGCTTTCGTCTGATGGTGCATACATCTGATGGTGCTTACCTCTGATGGTGCTTACGTCTGATGGTGCGTATATCTGATGGTGCATACGTCTGATGGTGCTTACGTCTGATGGTGCTTAGGTCTGATGGTGCTTACGTCTGATGGTGCGTATATCTGATGGTGCTTACGTCTGATGGTGCTTATATCTGATGGTGCTTATATCTGATGGTGCATACGTCTGATGGTGCTTACGTCTGATGGTGCTTATGTTTGATGGTGCTTACGTCTGATGGTGCTTACGTCTGATGGTGCATACGTCTGATGGTGCTTACGACTGATGGTGCTTACGTCTGATGGTGCATACATCTGATGGTGCATACATCTGATGGTGCTTACGTCTGATGGTGCGTATATCTGATGGTGCTTACGTCTGATGGTGCGTACGTCTGATGGTGCTTACGTCTGATGGTGCTTATGTCTGATGGTGCTTACGTCTGATGGTGCTTACGTCTGATGGTGCATACATCTGATGGTGCATACATCTGATGGTGCTTACGTCTGATGGTGCTTACGTCTGATGGTGCATACATCTGATGGTGCTTACGTCTGATGGTGCTTACGTCTGATGGTGCTTACGTCTGATGGTGCTTATATCTGATGGTGCTTACGTCTGATGGTGCATACATCTGATGGTGCATACGTCTGATGGTGCTTACGTCTGATGGTGCGTATATCTGATGGTGCTTACGTCTGATGGTGCGTACGTCTGATGGTGCATACATCTGATGGTGCTTACGTCTGATGGTGCTTACGTCTGATGGTGCTTACGTCTGATGGTGCGTATATCTGATGGTGCTTACGTCTGATGGTGCATACATCTGATGGTGCATACGTCTGATGGTGCTTACGTCTGATGGTGCTTACGTCTGATGGTGCGTTTATCTGATGGTGCTTACGTCTGATGGTGCGTACGTCTGATGGTGCATACATCTGATGGTGCATACATCTGATGGTGCTTACGTCTGATGGTGCTTACGTCTGATGGTGCGTATATCTGATGATGCTTACGTCTGATGGTGCTTACGTCTGATGGTGCGTATATCTGATGGTGCTTCGTCTGATGGTGCTATATCTGATGGTGCTTATATCTGATGGTGCATACGTCTGATAGTGCCGTCTGATGGTGCATCGTCTGATGGTGCCCTACGACTGATGGTACTACGTCTGATGGTGCATACATCTGGTGGTACATACATCTGATAGTGCTACGTCTGATGGTCCTTCACGACTGATGGTGCTTCGTCTGATGGTACATACATCTGATGGTGCTTTCGTCTGATGGTGCACATCTGATGGTGCTTACCTCTGATGGTGCTTACGTCTGATAGTGCGTATGTCTGATGGTGCATGCGTCTGATGGTGCCACGTCTGATGGTGTAGGTCTGATGGTGCTTCGTCTGATGGTGCGTATATCTGATGGTGCTTGCGTCTGATGGTGCTTATATCTGATGGTGCTTATATCTGATGGTGCATCGTCTGATGGTGCGCTTCGTCTGATGTGTATGTTTTGATGGTGCGCTGCGTCTGATGGTGCTTCGTCTGATGGTACGCATCGTCTGATGGTGCTACGACTGATGGTACTTACGTCTGATGGTGCATACATCTGATGGTGCTACGTCTGATGAAGTGCGTATATCTGATGGTGCTTACGTCTGATGGTACTTCGTCTGATGGTGCCGTCTGATGGTGGTTATGTCTGATTGTGCTTACGATCTGATGGTGCTTGCGTCTGATGGTGCATCTCGTCTGATGGTGCTTAAATCTGGTGCTTACGACTGATGGTGCCCTTATGTCTGATGGTGCTTATGTCTGATGGTGCTTCACCCGTCACCGGAAATTGGTGCTTCACGTCTGATGGTGCTTATGTCTGAGTGGTGCGTCGTCTGATGGTGCATACATCTGGTGCTTCGTCTGATGGTGCTTATGTCTACCAGATGGTGCTTCGTCTGATGGTAATTGTCTCTGATGGTGCTTGCGTTTGATAGTGCTTACGTCTGATGGTGCGTATATCTGATGGTACTTCACGTCTGATGGTGCTTATCTGATGGTGCTTATATCTGATGTTGCATACGTCTGATGGTGCTTACGTCTGATGGTGCATACGTCTGATGGTGCGTATATCTGATGGTGCATCGTCTGATGGTGCTTACGTCTGATAGTGCGTATATCTGATGGTGCATACGTCTGATGGTGCTTCGTCTGATGGTGCTTTCTTCTGAAGGTAAATACGTCTGATGGTGCTACGTCTGATGGTGCTTACGTCTGATAGTGCGTATATCTGACTGGTGCATACGTCTGATGGTGCTACGTCTGATGGTGCTTTTGTCTGATGGTGCTTATGTCTGATGGTGCATATATCTGATGGTGCTTACGACCCCAGTGGTGCCTTCGTCTGATGGTGCTTACGTCTGATGGTGCTTATGTCTGATGGTGCGTCGTCTGATGGTGCATGTCGTCTGATGGTGCTTCGTCTGATGGTGCTTACGTCTGATGGTGCTTATTTCTGATGGTGCTTACGTCTGATGGTGCTACGTCTGATGGTGCTACGTCTGATGGTGCTTATGTCTGATGGTGCGTATATCTGATGGTGCTTACGTCTGATGGTGCTTATGTCTGATGGTGCTTACGTCTGATGGTGCTTACGTCTGATGGTGCATACGTCTGATGGTGCTTACGACTGATGGTGCTTATGTCTGATGGTGCATACATCTGGTGGTGCATACATCTGATGGTGCTTACGTCTGATGGTGCTTACGTCTGATGGTGCGTATATCTGATGGTGCTTACGTCTGATGGTGCTTACGTCTGATGGTGCGTATATCTGATGGTGCTTACGTCTGATGGTGCGTACGTCTGATGGTGCGTATATCTGATGGTGCTTACGTCTGATGGTGCATACATCTGATGGTGCATACATCTAATGGTCAATACATCTGATGGTGCTTACGTCTGATGGTGCGTATATCTGATGGTGCTTACGTCTGATGGTGCGTACGTCTGATGGTGCATACATCTGATGGTGCTTACGACTGATGGTGCTTACGTCTGATGGTGCTTACGTCTGATGGTGCGTATATCTGATGGTGCTTACGTCTGATGGTGCATACATCTGATGGTGCATACGTCTGATGGTGCTTACGTCTGATGGTGCGTATATCTGATGGTGCTTACGTCTGATGGTGCATACGTCTGATGGTGCATACATCTGATGGTGCTTACGTCTGATGGTGCGTATATCTGATGGTGCTTACGTCTGATGGTGCTTACGTCTGATGGTGCTTACGTCTGATGGTGCTTATGTCTGATGGTGCTTACGTCTGATGGTGCTTACGTCTGATGGTGCATACGTCTGATGGTGCTTACGTCTGATGGTGCTTACGTCTGATGGTGCTTATGTCTGATGGTGCTTACGTCTGATGGTGCTTACGTCTGATGGTGCTTACGTCTGATGGTGCTTATGTCTGATGGTGCGTACGTCTGATGGTGCATACATCTGATGGTGCTTACGTCTGATGGTGCATACATCTGATGGTGCTTACGTCTGATGGTGCTTATGTCTGATGGTGCTTACGTCTGATGGTAATTACGTCTGATGGTGCTTACGTCTGATGGTGCTTACGTCTGATGGTGCGTATATCTGATGGTGCTTACGTCTGATGGTGCTTATATCTGATGGTGCTTATATCTGATGGTGCATACGTCTGATGGTGCTTACGTCTGATGGTGCTTACGTCTGATGGTGCTTACGTCTGATGGTGCTTATGTCTGATGGTGCTTACGTCTGATGGTGCTTACGTCTGATGGTGCATACGTCTGATGGTGCTTACGTCTGATGGTGCATACGTCTGATGGTGCTTACGTCTGATGGTGCTTACGTCTGATGGTGCTTATGTCTGATGGTGCTTATGTCTGATGGTGCTTACGTCTGATGGTGCTTACGTCTGATGGTGCTTATGTCTGATGGTGCGTACGTCTGATGGTGCATACATCTGATGGTGCTTACGTCTGATGGTGCATACATCTGATGGTGCTTACGTCTGATGGTGCTTATGTCTGATGGTGCTTACGTCTGATGGTAATTACGTCTGATGGTGCTTACGTTTGATGGTGCTTACGTCTGATGGTGCGTATATCTGATGGTGCTTACGTCTGATGGTGCTTATATCTGATGGTGCTTATATCTGATGTTGCATACGTCTGATGGTGCTTACGTCTGATGGTGCATACGTCTGATGGTGCGTATATCTGATGGTGCATACGTCTGATGGTGCTTACGTCTGATGGTGCGTATATCTGATGGTGCATACGTCTGATGGTGCTTACGTCTGATGGTGCTTTCTTCTGATGGTAAATACGTCTGATGGTGCTTACGTCTGATGGTGCTTACGTCTGATGGTGCGTATATCTGATGGTGCATACGTCTGATGGTGCTTACGTCTGATGGTGCTTACGTCTGATGGTGCTTATGTCTGATGGTGCTTATATCTGATGGTGCTTACGTCTGATGGTGCTTACGTCTGATGGTGCTTACGTCTGATGGTGCTTATGTCTGATGGTGCGTCGTCTGATGGTGCATACGTCTGATGGTGCTTACGTCTGATGGTGCTTACGTCTGATGGTGCTTATCGTCTGATGGTGCTTACGTCTGATGGTGCTTACGTCTGATGGTGCATACGTCTGATGGTGCTTACGTCTGATGGTGCGTATATCTGATGGTGCTTACGTCTGATGGTGCTTATGTCTGATGGTGCTTACGTCTGATGGTGCTTACGTCTGATGGTGCATACGTCTGATGGTGCTACGTCTGATGGTGCTTATGTCTGATGGTGCATACATCTGATGGTGCATACGTCTGATGGTGCTACGTCTGATGGTGCTTACGTCTGATGGTGCGTATATCTGATGGTGCTTACGTCTGATGGTGCTTACGTCTGATGGTGCGTATATCTGATGGTGCTTACGTCTGATGGTGCTACGTCTGATGGTGCGTATATCTGATGGTGCTTACGTCTGATGGTGCATACATCTGATGGTGCATACATCTAATGGTCAATACATCTGATGGTGCTTACGTCTGATGGTGCGTATATCTGATGGTGCTTACGTCTGATGGTGCGTACGTCTGATGGTGCATACATCTGATGGTGCTTACGACTGATGGTGCTTACGTCTGATGGTGCTTACGTCTGATGGTGCGTATATCTGATGGTGCTTACGTCTGATGGTGCATACATCTGATGGTGCATACGTCTGATGGTGCTTACGTCTGATGGTGCGTATATCTGATGGTGCTTACGTCTGATGGTGCGTACGTCTGATGGTGCTTACATCTGATGGTGCTTACGTCTGATGGTGCTTACGTCTGATGGTGCTTACGTCTGATGGTGCGTACGTCTGATGGTGCTACGTCTGATGGTGCGTATGTCTGATGGTGCTTACGTCTGATGGTGCTTACGTCTGATGGTGCATACATCTGATGGTGCTTACGTCTGATGGTGCTTACGTCTGATGGTGCGTACATCTGATGGTGCTTACGTCTGATGGTGCATACGTCTGATGGTGCATACGTCTGATGGTGCTTACGTCTGATGGTGCATACATCTGATGGTGCTTACGTCTGATGGTGCTTACGTCTGATGGTGCGTATATCTGATGGTGCTTACGTCTGATGGTGCGTATGTCTGATGGTGCTTACGTCTGATGGTGCTTACGTCTGATGGTGCTTACGTCTGATGGTGCATACGTCTGATGGTGCTTACGTCTGATGGTGCTACGTCTGATGGTGCGTATATCTGATGGTGCTTACGTCTGATGGTGCTACGTCTGATGGTGCGTATATCTGATGGTGCTTACGTCTGATGGTGCGTACATCTGATGGTGCTTACGTCTGATGGTGCATACGTCTGATGGTGCTTACGTCTGATGGTGCTTACGTCTGATGGTGCTACGTCTGATGGTGCTTACGTCTGATGGTGCGTACGTCTGATGGTGCATACATCTGATGGTGCATACGTCTGATGGTGCTTACGTCTGATGGTGCTTACGTCTGATGGTGCGTATATCTGATGGTGCTTACGTCTGATGGTGCATACATCTGATGGTGCATACGTCTGATGGTGCTTACGTCTGATGGTGCTACGTCTGATGGTGCGTATATCTGATGGTGCTACGTCTGATGGTGCTTACGTCTGATGGTGCATACATCTGATGGTGCTTACATCTGATGGTGCTTACGTCTGATGGTGCGTATATCTGATGGTGCATACGTCTGATGGTGCTTACGTCTGATGGTGCTTAGGTCAGATGGTGCTTACGTCTGATGGTGCGTATATCTGATGGTGCTTACGTCTGATGGTGCTTATATCTGATGGTGCTTATATCTGATGGTGCATACGTCTGATGGTGCTTACGTCTGATGGTGCTTATGTTTGATGGTGCTTACGTCTGATGGTGCTTACGTCTGATGGTGCTTACGTCTGATGGTGCATACGTCTGATGGTGCTACGACTGATGGTGCTACGTCTGATGGTGCATACATCTGATGGTGCATACATCTGATGGTGCTACGTCTGATGAGTGCGTATATCTGATGGTGCTTACGTCTGATGGTGCGTACGTCTGATGGTGCACTACATCTGTTGGTGCTACGACTGATGGTGCTTACGTCTGATGGTGCTACGTCTGATGGTGCTTACGTCTGATGGTGCTTACGTCTGATGGTGCATACGTCTGATGGTGCGTACGTCTGATGGTGCTTACGACTGATGGTGCTTACGTCTGATGGTGCTTACGTCTGATGGTGCTTACGTCTGATGGTGCTTACGTCTGATGGTGCTTATGTCTGATGGTGCATACGTCTGATGGTGCGTGCGTCTGATGGTGCGTACATCTGATGGTGCTACGTCTGATGGTGCTTACGTCTGATGGTGCTTACGTCTGATGGTGCATTACGTCTGATGGTGCATACATCTGATGGTGCTTCGTCTGATGGTGCTTACGTCTGATGAGTGCGTATATCTGATGGTGCATACGTCTGATGGTGCTTACGTCTGATGGTGCTTCGTCTGATGGTGCATACGTCTGATGGTGC